>OY751423.1:737124-934624 GCA_963565655.1 Aleiodes testaceus
TTTGAGCTCGAAATCATGTGTCATGTGGTTTTTTTAGAATTTCTCAAAATTTTGATTTTTTCAAAAATTAGAGAATTTTCGAAATTTCGAAAAAAACCATGTGGCACATGATTTCGAGCTAAAATCACCTCAGCTTTTCAATGGAATCATCAGAATTTCAATTTTTACGTTCAATATTCATTGCAAAATGTCTGTCAATATAATTCTCAATTTTATCACTCAATACCTCTTTTTCCTCTCGCATATTCCAGCGAATCGCCCACGTGTAATTCACAGTGTACACGTGTTACGGGATCTCTTCTGGTATTTCAGTTGTTAACGATCTATCGAGACACAAGACAGATATACATTCACTCCTATTTCTACACCATGTGAAATAATCCCCACTTTTAAAAAGTCTTTAGGTATTTCACTTTGTATATTTTATCATTCATCTTCTGTAAGAGGGAGAGAGATGCTTGTAGGCCATTTACAATGTAACATATGCCACAAGTGTACGTGAATTAATTATTATTCACGAGTTGTAAGCAGAAGAATTCTTTTCTCATAAATTCTCATGTCTCAAATATAAAAAAAAAAAAAAAATTGTATTTTGTTTTTTTCAAAAAAATTCTGATTTTTTTTTTCAAAAAAATTGTGTTTTTTTTTGAAAAAAAAAAATTCTGATTTTTTTTTTTTCAAAAAAATTTTGGATTTTTTTTTTTTTTTTTCAAAAAAAAATTGGATTTTTTAAAAATTATTTTGAAATAAAAAAAAAAAAATCATTTTAATTTATGAACATCATTACAATTTTATTCATAAAATAATAATAATAATAATAATTCGCCTGGAGCAATTCACCAGGAAATGTATTCACGTGATTTTAATCGTGAAAATGGCAATAAATAATGTATCAATTGCATCAGATGTACGATAATGCAATCGCGTCAACGATAAATTAGAGAGACAAAAGGAAAAAAATTGAAAATAGTATGACATGAATGAAAAAGATTTTTAAGTGATAGTGTCTAAAGGCGAAAGCCTTTCCCAAAGTCGCCCTCTATTTTTTTATTTTTTTTTTGTAATATTCACACCTCCATTTAATTCCACGGGAATGAAATTTTAAAAATTCCCACGAGCACACTCTCGTGATAGTCCCGAGGTGTCTCATTAATTACCCAAGGATACATTAAGAAAAAAAAGTTTAATTTAGGAAAAAAATTTGTTTCCGGTTGTCCTCCCAGGATTATTTGCTTTCGTTCTTTTTCTTCGCCTCTCTCCTTCAAATGAATGGAATAAAAAATCTTCAACTTCCGGAAGATCTCGAGGAACACTTCACAAGCTGCACGAAAGTACTTTCGAAGTTTCGATGGTAATTCGTGGAGAGTTGAATTGGAAATAAAAAAAATTATTATATGCTGGAATAGACAATTTAATCAGTGGTTAAATTGCATTTTCACCTTGTGCTCACGATTCTCTGACTGATATGGAGCAAATAGATTGTTCTTATTATTTATTTTTAAGAAATTTAAATTACGGGGGAATTAAAGTTGTTTTAATTTTAATATGCGAGTTGTTGATGATAATTTGTTGGTTGAAGTGGAGAAAATTGGTCTGAAGATGGAAGTCTCTCGATGATTCCGTTGGAAAGCTGAGGAAATTTGACTTGGAAACCATATGCCGGAAGGTATTTATCGAAATTTTGGAAAATTTCGATTTTTTCGAAAATCGAAATTTTTGGAAAAAATCGAAAAATAACTTCTTGTATATCATTTCTATGTGAAATTTCCTCAGCTTTTCAATGGAATCATCAAAAAGAATATATTTACTCTATTTTAATGATTATTCTCAGATTTTGATGTTTTTCTTCAATTTTTCGGCTAAAAATCGAAAATTTCTGCAAATTTCGGAAAAAATAACTTCTTATACATCGTTTCCATGTAAAATTTCCTCAGCTTTTCAATGGGATGATCGAAAAAAATATATCTCCACTATTTCAATGATTATTGTCAATTTTTGGAGCTTTTCCTTAATTTTTCGGCTAAAAATCGAAATTCTCTCAAAATTTCATAAAAAATAACTTCTTATACATGATTTCCATGTAAAATTTCCTCAGCTTTTCAATGGAATCATCAAAAAAACTCAATCTCCACTATTTCTCGAAATATTTTCAATTTTCGAGGAATTTAAAGAGTTTTTCTTAAATTTTTCGGCTAAAAATCGAAATTTTCTAAAAATCTCCGAAAAAATAACTTCATATATATCATTTCCATGTAAAATTTTCTCAGCTTTTCAATGAAATAATAAAAAAAACTCCATCTCCCCAATTTCTCGAGATATTCTGAATTTCCACGAATTAATTACCACCGATGAACGAAAAAATTCTTTATGATTCATTAAATCACTCTATCTCATTCCACCGAATGATTATAATCTAAATGTAATATAATTAAAATTAATTACTCATCTTATTTACCGATGCGCATGAGTGAATCCGCAGGTGGCCATTTAAATAGCACACACTTGTAATTTAATCGATTACACGAATGATCGTTTAAGTGCATAAAATACACCAACAATTTCGTATTATAATTCTCCCTCTCCTCCCACTCAATTTAGTATATTTATCTCTTTTAACACTTACTTGTATGCCTAACGGATTCGACTTTATTTTCACGTGCTAACAAGACACACGAGTCACGTTTCCAGTGTTGTTTTGAGGCATTTTAAAAAAATAATATTTGTCATCAAATAAGCCAATCGTGAGAGTCAATATATGAAAACAGTAGTGAGGAAATACAAGTAGGTTTCGTGTTTTTGTTTCGTGCAAATGAGAAGAAAAAGGAGAGGAGAGGTGAAGTGAGAAAGTAGCTTTTGTGGTTTGCGAGGAAGTGAGAAGTCAATATGAGACTAGGTTCTCGCTGGTTATCTGTCAATAAATCAATAGCAAAGTGATTTTTCATTTATCACTGTCTGTTATTTATTTATTTTTTTAGTTGGAAAAGTGAGGGATTTATAAAAGTCACAGAATTTTTGTCATTTTCCATCAGTTTTTTTTTATTTTTCGGAATTTCTGGGAAAATATATTTCAAATCCTTTAGAATTTTATGAAATAATTTTTCAAAAATTTGCAAATTTTTCAAATTTTCCAAAATTTTTCAAAAATTCACATTTTTTTGAAAAATTCACCAATTTTTGTAAAAATTTACAGGATTTTCGAAAATTCACATTTTTTTAAAAAATTCACAAATTTTTGCAAAAATTTACAGGATTTTCAAAAATTCTCATTTTTTAAAAAAATTCACAAATTTTTTCAGAAATTTACAAATGTTCCAAAAAATTTAAATTTTTTTCCAAAAACTAAAAATTATGTCATGATAAAATTTCTCATTTTCCATAATTTTTTAAATTCTTCATAATTTTCGTCAAAATGTAAATTTCCATTAAGAACACATTGACGTTTCATAAATAAGTAGAAATCCAAAGTACCAGACATCTGTGGTGAAACAAGTTTCGCAGAATGGCGATAAATTCTGCTATACTTTATGATGGCCTGTGTTTAGTCAGGGATTTTTCTACACCTTGGCAAAGGGAGAGTGGAGGGTTCGTTTTGGGGATTAAGTGCATTTCTCTATTCAAATAAAGGCGCTTTCGAAGGACCCCCCGGGGCTCTGGTGTCTTATGAACCGCGGAAAATTTACTTACTGTCGGTTACCTCCCCCATCTTTTCCGGGTGAAACTTCCAATCGCTTCGGAAAATATTTCAATTGTATTCGAGGAGAGAATGGGCTTCTAACTCTGTTTGGAAACTACTTGATTACCCGACAATAAAACCCAGAATTTTTCAGAGTACTCGGAAAAATGAAATTTCTTACCTGTTCTGGACTTCCGCATTTTTCTGGATTTTTTGACAATTCCAGAAAAATTTATTAAATTCAATTTTTTGTGGTGAAGGAGTTGACTCGAAAATCTGAATGAATTTTCACAGATTCCATTGAAAAGCTGAGGAAATTTGACTTGGACACCATATGCCGGAAGGTTTTCATCGAAATTCTGAGAATTTCGATTTTTTCGAAAATCGAAATTTTTGAAAATTTCGAAAAACGACTTGTTGGATATCATTTCCATGTCAAATTTTCTCAGCTTTTCAATGGAATCATTGAAGAAAAATTATTTTCACTGTTTCTCAAAATATTCTCAATTTTGAAAAATTGAAATTCTCTCGAAATGCGATAAGTTGGATTTTTTTGGGAGTGAAGGAGTTGATCCAAAAATTTGAAAAAATTCAGAGATGATATAGAATCTTCAGAGCATCTTCTCAAATTTTTTCAGATTTTTCCGAAAGAGTCTTCCCGGAAAACAAAAATAGTCTGTTAATTAATAAATGGAAATGAGAAAAGAACATTAAAAGTTCATTTAAATGTATTGAATAAAATAACCCAAATCGTTGTTTAACGATTCAAGTCTAGACTAGAGTTATTACCTGAAAATGTGGGAGGCGAATCCAGTGTCTGCCTCCGTTGAAATGTTCCCTGCCCACGTACTTGAAAATATTCTCTCTTTCATTAAAAAAGAACTGGAAAAAACTATGGGAAAACTTTTGATTATTATTTCTTTGAAAAGAGACAGAAAATGTTGCATAAAACGATTTCATTGAAAAGCTGAGGAAATTTGACTTGGAAACCATATGCCGGAAGGTTTTTATCGAAATTTCGGGAAATTTAGATTTTTTCAAAAATCGAAATTTTGGAAAAATTTAGTAAAATACTTGTGGTATATCATTTCCATGTGAAATTTTCTCAGCTTTTCAATGGAATTATCAAAATTGAGCTATTTCCACTATTTCAATGAATATCCTCAATTTTTGAAAAAAATTCTGTAATTTTTCGGCTAAAAATCAAAATTCTTTCGAAATTTCGGAAAAATAACTTCTGATACATCATTTCCATGTGAAATTTCCTCAGCTTTTCATTGGAATCATAAAAAATAAAAATATTTTCCATTTCCAAAGAATAGAAAATGTTTTTCTTTAATTTTTCGGCTAAAAATCGAAATTTTCGGATTTTCTTTGGAAAAATAACTTCTTACATATCATTTCCATGTAAAATTTCCTCAGCTTTTCAATGAAATAATAAAAAAAACTCCATCCCAACTATTTCTCAAAATATTCTCAATTTTCCGAAGAATAGAAAATGTTTTTCTTCAATTTTTCGGCTAAAAATCGAACACGTGAAAATCTTCTCTCTTTCATAAAAATAAAAAACGGAAAAAAAACGATGGGAAAACCTGTGATTATTTCTCCGAAGAGAGCGGAAAACTGTTACATGAATCCAAGTCATCGTTAATCATGACTATAATTAAAAAAGTCACAAACTGGGACAAGTACGTTCTGCATCATTCAAACTAATGCCAACAATTAAATTTCGCTCTGATTAGAAATAATTCCCTCAATTAAATAATACAATAGGGACTTTAAGGGAAAAATGGGAAGAATACACATTTTTATTTAATTCAGATTGTGGAACTACTGAATTGTCACACAACAAATAAAAACACAATGCACCTGAGGTTAACGCCTACGGATGTAACGAGATTTAGGTGCAGCTATGATTTTTTCTTTCAATTCCAATGTGAAATCAGCCATTACAATTGTAACAATGAGAATTTCATTATTTTTTAATTCCTCTTCATTAATTAATCATCAAAACTTTATTATTTATTTATTCACTCTAATTACGGAAGAATAACTGGATAAAGGAGAATTACATGGGAAAATTCGTGTTTTTTTTTTTCATTGAAAATAATGAAGTACTGTTACACGTTCAGATGAAAAAAATCATACGTAATGTCTTTCACTTGTTTATAATTATAAAAAAACATGCATCTAATAAAAAATTAGATTTTATTGAGAATTTTTTGAATTTTAGATTTTTTCAATTTCGGAAAATTAAAAAAAAGTGGAATTATATTTTAAAAAAACAGAAAATTGTTTTTTTTTTCAAAAATTTGTGAAATTTTCAAAAATTAAAAAAAAAATCCAAAAACTAAAATTTTGTTTATTTTTTCATTTTTTATTCAAAAATTACATTTTTCAAAATAATGTTTTTTTTTTTTATTTTGAGATGAAAAAATTAATACGTAATATCTTTCACTTATTCATAATAAAAAAATTGAATTTAATGGAAAAATTCACAATTTATTGCATATTGTTAGAATTTGCGATTTTTTAAATTTAATAAATTTGACACGCAGAGTCTGTAATAAATTGTTATTTCAATTCTTTTTACATTAACATTTCCTCGTGATGGGAAAAACTCGTTCAATAAATTATGCTTTCTATCCCACGCGTGCGAGAGGACACGTAGCCACTTGGAATCGCATCTTACCTGAACGTGACTAAAACTCACCACCTTTTTTTTTTTTTCCTCAAATCGTGTTTTGCTACCGTTAAAAAGATGAGGAAGAGTTTTCCTCGAGAAATTAAAACAAAAAAAAAAAAATTATTGAAATTTCCACTAGAAATTAATTTTAATACAAAATGCAATTTTTATTGAATTTTCATTAAAAAAGAAAATTTTCGTTGAATTTTCAAGAAAAATGAAAATTTTCATTGAATTTTCCAAAAAAATGAAAGTTTTCATTGCATTTCCAAGAAAATTTTCATTGAATTTTCCGAAAGAAAACGAAAATTTTCATTGAATTTCCATAAAAAATGGAAATTTTCATTGAATTTTCAAGAAAAATGAGAATTTTCATTGAATTTTCAAAAAAAAATGAAAATTTTCATTGAATTTTCATAAAAAAAGAAAATTTTCATAGAATTTTCAAGAAAAATGAGAATTTTCATTGAATTTTCCAAAAGAAAAGGAAAATTTTCATTGAATTTCCATAAAAAATGGAAATTTCCATTGAATTTTCAAAGAAAAAATGAAATTTTCGTATAATTTTCTAAAAAAATGCAATTTTTAGTGAATTTTTCACGAAAATTCAACTCAAAGTGAGAAAAAAAATGCAATTTTTATTAAAGTTTTAACGAGAAATTAATGCAACTGAATAATAATAATAAAATAAAATTTAATGCAATTTTTATTGAAATGGGAAATGAGAGATTTAATTGTTAATGAATAATTCCAATTTTTCCAATGAATTAATCCCAAATGAAAAATTCATAAATAGGGAAATTGAATAAATCCTTCTACTGAATTTTTCATTAAAATAAAATGCAGCAAAAACACTATAATAATAACAACAGAAAAATTATTTTTTTAAAAATTTGAAAATTTCACTGTCAATCATGCAAATGCACGTTTCGAATAAACTCGAATAATCATCGAAAATAGAGGGGTGAATGTAAAAAATAATCTCGAATGTCTTCTTCATCCTGTTGATGATTTAAAATTGTCTAGGAATCGTGAGGATTGCCAGTTAGACTGGGTGAAAGTGCATAAAGATATACACAAGTGAATCTTTTATGTGCACGCCAGAGGTCAAAATAACTCTGGTATATAAATTTAAATATTCTTTTTTTGCTCCTTCATTATTTTGACTTATAGAAAACTTCAATTACCCGAGAAAACATGAGCATGACGTTCCTTCAGAAAAAAATAATAATAATATATTAGAATTTTCAATTAAAGTCTCATTGATTGCTAGAAAAATAGAAAAATATGAATTTTTCATATTTATTTTTATTTAATGAAAATAAATGGAAAATTGGTTTCAAAAAATTCGTAAACTCGGATTAAATATGAAAAAAATGGGAAAAATTGAATTTTTTCCATTTTTATTAAAAAAAAAAAAAATATATGTGTCAGTATGGATAGCGTGTGCGTAATGTTATCGTGTGCATTACGAAAGTCTAATGAATTTCCATAATTTATTTATTATTTTGTTTTCCTGACACAGAAAAAGAATCTCAAAACAATCCAACAATTGTCTCTTCTTTTAATAATAATAATAACGCAAATAATTTTTGCAAAAGAAAAAAAATGTAAAAATGAAGATTTTGAAGAAAATGAAATTTTCAAAAAAAATGAAATTTAAAAAAAAAAAGAAATTTTTGAAAAAAATGAAAATTTTGAAAAAAAAGAAAATTTTCGAAAAAATGAAATTTTCGAAAAAAAATGAAAATTTTTGAAAAAATAAAATTTTCGAAAAAATGAAAATTTTGAAAAAAATGCAATTTTTGAAAAAAAATGCAATTTTTGTAATTTTTTTTTTTCATATATTCGATCAAAGACGGTAACCACTCTCCCCAGGTAAAAAAAGTGGAAAGGGATTGGAATAGTGGGGGAGGGAGAGTGGGCCCGAAGGACCCATGGGGACCGCTTAAGGCCCGGAGAGTGGGGGGAGGTAAACGTAGTGTGCCACCGGTGTATCTACTGTACGGCATACGTACCTGAGCCTCGGTGCAATTTACAGTTCACAGAACACCGGTGGACTTCGTTCAAACCGGTTGCCATTGAGTCGATCGCAAATTCAGCCTCTTTACTCCGAAGAAAATTGCGGAAATTCCATTTTTTTTTAAATAATTATCGAATGCCTGTAGTTTAAGTGATAGTGTCCTTTCTGTGGATTTTTGATTTTCGTTGAGTGAATCATTTAATGAAAATCATGAATGGGCCGAGTGTTGATGTTGTTTGGGATCCATCGACTCAGATGAGTTCGTTGGACTGTTGGGATTATTCCATTGAACTGGCGTGTCTTCAGGGTCCCGAAGGTATTTTCCATTTTCTAATTTTCTTTAATTACTTAATTTTCGAATTTTGATTCGAAAATAATTGCTTTTCCCTTCAATTATCGAAGGAAAGGTCGGTGTTGTGTAATTTGGAGAATATCTCAGAATCCCTTGGAGATAGAGAAATTTTCATAGAATACTTTTTTGTAGAGAATTTCAAGAGCTACAAAAAAGGTATCTATAAAAATTTCTGTATCTCTAATAGATCCCGAGATATTTTTCAAAAACTCAAAAATTGTCAAATAAATCAATTTCATTGAATTATTCGTTTTTTTAAGATATCTCGGAAACTACGCGAGATAGAGAAATTTCACAAGATACCTTTTTTGTAGAGAATTTGAAAATCTACAAAAACGGTCTCTTGCAAATTTTCTCTATCTCTAATAGTTTTCAAGATATCCTCAAAAAACATTTATTTTCTCAATTTCGTGAAAAATGAAACGAAACTTCATTGATTACATTGTACTCGGATTTTTCGAGGTCCTTGCCCTTGTGTAACGAAAGGAGATGAGCATTCTTTTCTCGTGACTCTCCACTCTGTTTTTCTCCTCATAAACCAGAAATAATGGGGGGGAGAATGACAGAATTGGTCTTTTGGAATTCACCTGTGATTCTCATAATCAAAAAGTGTCTTAAGTAACTGGAATGCTCCTTTACTTTTTCCTTCCGTTATAACGGTTCATTTTATTGTCACAATTGAGAAATAATTGACGATTTAAAGAAAAATGGAGAAATGAAAAAAATACAATTGCTTCTATTCAACGATGAAATAACAGGAATTTAAGTTCTGGTTGACGTAGAAAAATAATTCACGAATATTTATGATTTCGCACGATAAATTATCGAGAAGCGTGACGAAGATATTCACAAGACTTTTCACAAAATTACAAGTAAGGAAATAGATTGAGAAAAAACGTACTTTCTTCATGTTTCAACGGAATTCTATGTCGTTATTGTAATAAACAATTGAAATGATTATCCAATTATTTTCTCGTTAAATCACAAACTGCGTTTTATTGAATTCTTCGTTTTTTTGAGATATCTCGGGAACTAAGAGAGATAGAGGATTTTTTGTAGAGACCTTTCTTGTGGGAAATTGAATTCTCTACAAAAAAGGTCTCCTGTGAAATTGCTCTATCTCGCTTAGTTTCCGAGTTATCTTCAAAAAACTGCATTTTATTGAAATGTTTGTTTTTTGAGATATCTCGGAAAATAAGCGAGATAGAGAAATTTTGCAAGAGACTTTTTTTGTGGGAAATTGAATTCTCTACAAAAAGGGTCTCTTGCAAAATTCCCCTATCTCTTTTACTTTTCAAGATATCTTGAAAAAACTGATTTTTTTAATTTCCTGAAAAATAAATCGAAAATTCTTGAATCTAATTTTTCGTTTTTTTGAGATATCTCGGAAACTAAGCGAGATAGCGGAACTTTGCAGGAGACCTTTTTTGTAGAGAATTAAATTCTCTACAAAAAAGGTCTCCTGCGAAATTCCCCTATCTCTTTTATTTTCCAAGATATCTTCAAAAAACATTTTTCTTAATTTCCTAAAAAAAAAAAAAAAAATTCTCGTATTTTTAACAATTTCTTTTTTTTCAGATCTGCAACTTGCAGCCGAACTCGGAAAGACACTCCTGGATCGCAATAAGGAATTAGAAACAAGTTTAAAAACCTACCAGGCAACAATCGACGAACAGGCACAAGAAATTGAGGTAAATTAACATTTTAAAAAAACATTCCTCTGATACTCGTTTTTCCACTGAACTTTGAACTCAATAGCACGATAAAAGTGCGTGACTTTCATCCAGGAAATTGAAATTAATTACCAACTTCCCACAATCCCAAATGTTTCCTCAATTTTCATAATAATAATAATAATAATAATTTCATAATTTTCAACGATAATATTTTCGTCATTACGAATTAATTTAAAAAAAAAAAAAAAAAAAAAAATTATATTAAATAATTAATTAATTAATTAATTGTCTCTGTTTAGTACATGAAAAAGCAGACTGCAGCACTCAGAGAAGTTAATGATTCAAGATTAAAGGTTTATGAGCAGCTGGAGGTCAGTATTCAGGACTTGGAACGTGCCAATCATCGACTAGTTGTTGAGAACACATCTGACAAAAAATTGATTAAAAGGTAATTGTTTTGATTATTATTTTAGTGGAATTCTTTGTTGAATTGAATTTTTTTTCTTCTTTTTCATTTGAATTTAATTGTTAATTTTCATTTTTTTCTTTGAATTTTGTGGTTTTTTTTTTAAATGATTATTATGGATGATTGGAGATTGTTGACTTGCGAAAGTGGAAAATTATCAGATTTCTTTTTTTGTGAAATTATTATGTTAATTAGGTTCGATTAAAATTCGGGGGAATAACGACGGAATTTATTATTTCAGCCAATGTTTGACGATTGAGAGCCTTGAAGCGAAATGCGACGAATTGCAGAAGAAAATTGACGAATTGAAGAATCAATATGACAATATCATACGTCAGCAGAGTTCAAGTCAAAAGTATGATAATGCGGATGCATCGACGTGCTGGAAGGGGACGACACTGCAAGACGGCAGCATACACCAGGTAAAATCCAAATTTGAAAAAAAAAAAAAAAAAAACAAATTGTTTTTGAGAATTTTTGGATTTTCATCGATTTTTAGGGAAATTTCGCCCGGTCACCTTCAGATTTTTTGAAATCTGTTGAAGGGTGTTTACTTCCTGGGGTCTCCCCCCCCCCCCCCCCTCCCCCTACACCCTCCTTGTGGAATTTGAAAAAAAATTGTTTTTGAGAATTTTTGTTTGTGGAAACCTGGAATTTTCATGAATTTTAAGAAAATCTGTTATAAAATGTCAAAATTCGCCTTTTTTTGATGAAAAAAAAATAGTTTCATGACATAATATTTTGTGATTTTTGTGAATTTCTCATTCAAAATATTATTTATCATCAGAATTTGTAAATTTATGTGATAACTTGACTTTTTTTGGTAAAATATGAGGATTTTTGAGTAGCAATTGTGACATCCTGTCATGTTCTGTCAAATTTTCTAAAAAAAAAACAAAATCTGTTATAATTTGACACAATTCTGAAGGATTTGACATATTTTGACAAAAATTCCGAAGAATTTAAAAAAATTATGGAAAATGAGAAATTGTTTCATTTCTCATTTTCTCACAAGAAAATGGAAAAATTTTGATACAATGACAGCGAATAATTCTGTCAAAAGTATGACAAACAATATCAGAAAAATTATCACAATTTTCATGACAAAATATTATTTATCATCAGAATTTGTCAATTTATGTGATAACTTGACTTTTTTTGTTGAAATATGAAGATTTTTGAGTATCAATTGTAACATCCTGTCATATTCTGTCAAATTTTCTAAAAAAA
Organism: Aleiodes testaceus; assembly: GCA_963565655.1. Classification (NCBI taxonomy): domain Eukaryota; kingdom Metazoa; phylum Arthropoda; class Insecta; order Hymenoptera; family Braconidae; genus Aleiodes; species Aleiodes testaceus. The sequence continues at coordinate 749,231 of OY751423.1, forward strand.
AAACAAAATCTGTTATAATTTGCCACAATTCTGAAGGATTCAACATATTTTGACAAAAATTGAGAAATTGTGTAATAATAATATTTTCTGATTTTTGTGAATTTCTCATTTTTTGCCACGAAAATGTCAAAATTTCGTCAACATTTTTCATAAAAAAATCAGAATATTCAATTTTTGAGTATCAATTGAAATATCCTGTCATATTCCGTCAAATTTCTATTAAACATATGTTGACAAAAATTCCAAAATCAAAAAAAAGATTGAAAATGAGAAATTGTGTAATGAAACAATATTTCGTGACTTTTATGAATTTCTCATTTTCTCACAAGAAAATGTCAAATTTTGATACAATGACAACAACAAATTCTCCCAAAAATATGAAAAATAATATCAAAAAAATTATCCCATTTCCCATGACTAAATATTATTCCCTTTTTTGTTGAAATTTGTCAAATTTTCTAAAAAAAAACAAATCTATTATAATTTCACACATTATCACAAAGTTCATCATTCATCATCAGAATTATACAAAAAAAATCAAAAAAAAAATCCATAATTAAATTTGTATTAAATTCCAGATCGCTGCAAGAAGCCCATCAAAGTCCTCCCCGGTACCGTTGACGGACGGTATAATCCGTGCAGCAAACCCATCAAATTCCGACGAAGAAGTAACTGAATTACTGCGACAATTGCAAGAGACACGTAATCAGCGAGCGAGGGAGCAAAAAAGGGTCAATGAATTGCGTGAGCAGCTCGAGACTCTCCTAAAAGAGAACACAACACTGGAGGAGCAGCTTAATGAGTGGAAGAACAAGGCGCAAGACATGAAGGAGAATCTTCAGGAGGAGCTCAATACTTTGGAAGTCGTCAGGTAATTGAAGATATCACGACCATTTTCTCACAAAAACATTAAACTTAATTCCTAAATTAATTCGAATTTATTTATTTAAAAGACAGGGGAAAGTATGTGGACGTTGCCTGCGTAGCTGCGAGACTCGAACACACGACGAATTATCGATAATGCTGGATCACGAGGAGGACGATGATCTCAGCATTGCCGAGTCGTATCTGAATGACAGTCATCACGAGTCCGACACACCTGTTCAGGTAAGGAAATCAATACCTTGCCGTAAATCAGCAGCACGTGGATGCTGCGGCATTAACAAATTATTTCCAATAATGAAGAGCCAATTAACGACATCCTGGACATTGAAAAACATTCTCAGACATCTAACAGCTTCGAGTGCTAAAAAATCATGCATCAAAAGAATTTAGAAGATCATTAGTTTATTTTTTACTCTCAATTGGTGAATATAATTAATTTTATTTCCTTCAGGAGACAAAGACAACAGTCTGTTATCAAATGACGAGATTAGTACAATCAAAATCCTTAAATTACCGCATCTGGGACTTAATTATTGCAATATGGAATGCACCCTCATTATTAACATTAACTAAGAGATTTATTAATTATGTTAAACGCGAGTATATTTTTCCGATTATCTTCAAGCCAATTCAATTATCAATTATTATTATTCATAAATTATTTTCATATAAATTGTACAAGAAAATTCTTTAATTTCACTTTTATTATCTTGATTTATTTAGCTTTATTAATTTAGTGAAAATCATTATTTATTAGTGAATTTAGAATTAGAGTCAAGATTATTCTCAAATAATTAACGTAAATCTCACAAATTCAACTTAATTAATTATTAATTATTCCCACCGATTTTATTGTGACCAAAAAAAGTATGACACATAGGTTTATCTAGTCGTTTTCTTGAATAATGTAAAATAATTTGTAAATTGCCAGATTTATAAGATTTTAAATAAAACTTATTTTTTCAATTAAGTAAAAAGAAAACCAACGATTTTAATTTAATTATTTTTATTTAAATCCTATAAATCTGGCTGTTCCCATTCCAATAATCCTCAGAAAAAACTCATAATCAGTTTTTTTAAAATATCTCGAAAACTAAGCGAGATACAGGAATTTTCATGGAAACCTTTTTTGTAGCCCTTGAAATTCTCTACAAAAAAGGTATCAATAAAAATTCCTCTATCTCTCTTAATTTCCTCGATATTCAATAAAAAGTGATTTATTCGAAAACTTCATAAAAACAATTGTCTTTTCTCTGAATCCAGGAGCCATCGAATTCAAACGGTTTATCCCCAGAAGTCGACGCAAATCCGTACCGAGTCCTGGTGGAAAAGTACGAGGCCCTCCTGGAGGTGCAGCTTCAACCAGCTCGCCGAAAATCAAGTATTCCGACCCCCTGCATGTCCCTGCAAGAAGAACTAGAGATGTCTGGTGACTTCAACAGTTTCACAAACACTCAAACCATCCAAGATGCTCACAATGACGTCACGAAGCAGAACGGTGGTTACAATAGGAGCAGAAGTGGTAAAAAGCCGTTTTCGGCGACACCAACGGACTTCTCAGAGGCGGAGACTTCGTCATCCGGGTTTTCCGATGAGACGAGTAACAAAAGCACTCAGACCGACGGAAGACCAGGATCACTATTGTGCTCGATCGATGACGATGATTGCAGATTCAGCATTTACGACGACACGAGCTCATTGGAGACTCGATTCAACAAAGCACCAGAGTATCGCCAATTATTCGGGGAAATTTTTGGAGTTCTCAAGAGAGCAGCTGAGGCTAAAGACGAGGGTGCAAAACTCCCGCTCATTGAAAATTCACAATTATCAGATAGTAAACTGGATGAGAGCATTGAGAATGATGATACTATGAGTGTCATGTCCTCGGTCATATCGTCGGTCGTCTCTGAACCTGTCATCAGGATCCAAACACCCACACCGGAGAAAAATCAGGAGAAAGCACCGAGAAGCGATGGAAAACACGAAACTATCAGACATCCACATAAGAGACATCAACAGTATGATTACTTGTCTGTTCAGGTGAGGAGTTTTGTCACTTTTGCTGTGGAGAAAATTGTCTTCGATTTTAATCTGAGGTAGTTTTTATATGTGTTTTTATTTGTGGGAATTTTTTGAAGTGGAAGTTTTGATGATTTTCGTGATAATTTTACTTTTCTGGTTTTGGTGTTTCTTTTAATCAGGAAATCATCAAAACGATTATAATAATTCTCTTCTCTTTCCTATCTTCGAATTCTTCATAAATGAAAATTTGTAAAAACTTCCGTGAATTATTTTTTTTTCAAACGTTTATTGTAATCCGATAATTTTGGGTATTTTAGGTGAGAAAGAAGAACACGGCGAAGAAAAACGCCCAGAGGAAACTGAATTACAGTGACAGATCAACGACACCAGACATCGTGCCGACTCCGAGTCCCAAGTTCTTGCAGGTCAAGTCAAACAGCGGTGGAAAGAGGCAAAAGTTCAGACCACTGACACAAGCTGAGCAGGATGGTACATTCTGGAACGGCAACACGATCCACGTGTTCTCGAGCAAAACCCGGGAATCCCACAATCGCAAACAAAATGGAACAAATCGTAACAATGAACAGCACAACACAATCCTACATTATAACAAAGAGTATAAAGCGTCATCGGCGTCTGAGGAAGTCGCTAGATTGAGGAGATTGGAGATGTCTTATGCTGAGGCATTGAGAATGCCAAATAAACCAAAAGCCAATAATTCACGTAGACATTAAAATGATGAAGTTATTAATCCAGAGAAAATGTCACGATTATTTAAAATTATTCCTGCTCATTTTTGTAATCAGAGATTTAGATAATTGCATGAAAATTCAGTAATGAAGGTGAAGTGACGTTTTCTCGGGGCTGTAGTCGAGTCTGAGTGAATTAATCTTGAAAAAATAATAATATAAACATTAGGATAATTATTAAATTATTGATTCAGTATTTGAGTCTCGAAAACATTTTTGTATATAAGTTTTTTCATGTTTAAGGATTATTTGTACTTTGGAAAAAAACAAACTGTATATTTTATGACTCAATTGATTTTTTATGATTTTTGTATTGTTTTTTTTTGGCGACGTGACACGTTTCCCCCGTTTTTATGTAATTTTTGAGTTCTTCGGTTTCTCATGAAAAATTATTGTTTATATATATTTTTTTTTAATTAACATTTTCATTGGGACTCAATTTGAAAGAGAACGAGTATTTATGTGCCATTTAATATAAAAGATAAAAATGAAAGAATTTCGCACGAAATAATGAAAAAAAAAAAAATGAAGAATTTGTTTGATAATCAATGAATTTTTGAAAGAAAATATTTTCATGTTCACGTCGAATAGTTTTTCTCCCTCTATTTAAGGTAACAATTTAGCTTTTGTATTTTTCTTGAGAGTTAAAAAAAAAAATAATAAGGACTTACCACTTTGTGATCATTCTTGTACAAGTTAAATAAAAAATTCTTTATCATAAATCATTATTTTCCTCTCCTCTTTATTTGATGATATTAAATTATGTTCCATCTCTTCATGTAATCATACAATTTTCCTTCATTATTCACTTTTTCCCGAGAAAATCTTTTAATTCAACAAATGCTTATTTTTCAATGATTTAGGAGTTGTATGAGATGAGTAATGTTGATGCTGATGGAGATGATTTTATTAATTGTGGCAGTCGTCGAAGAGGGCACGGTGAACAGCTCCGAGGCTCGGTTGCACGTAACTGGAGCTTGCTGATCTCCTCGAACTAAAAAAACCCCAAATAATTACCAATAAAACGAACATTTCATTCAAACGCTTCAAGATAGAGATTTTCTGATGATTCCATTGAAAAGCTGAGGAAATTTCACCCCAAAATCATATACCACAACGTTTATTTTCGATTTTTCAAAAAACTTCTGTTTTTCCTCAAAATTTCCAAAATTTGAAAAATCCAAAAAAATCAATGCGGCCCATGTTTTCGGGGTAGAATTTCCTCAGCTCTTCAATATTTAAAAAAAAAAACTTACTCGGTGAGCGGTCTGACAGCTGGAGCAGTGGGATTATTCTTTGGTCTCGGATTAACCAGAAGACACTTCATCGGATGTCCATCAAGCTGTCTATTGTGATAAGTCTCAACGGCCTTGGTGGCGTCCTTCAGTGTCTTATAAATGACTTCCGCAGTCCCGGGTCTAACGAGTCTCGAGACCAGCAGCTCCCCGACGTCCTCAAACAGTTCCTTGATATCCTCCTGCGTGACATTCGCCTGCAGATTCGACACAACAATACGAAACCCAGTCTGTTGACTCGACGAACTGGTCGAGTTGCTCTTTGGTCGTGCCAAGACCCCGATAGTCCTCGGTTTGCTTCCCTCCAGTCTCGATTTGACCCCGACATCCCTGTGATTGCGAACGTCAAAGTACTTCTCCTCCGGTTCATCATTGATTATCGTTCTCGTCTTAGCACCAAAGCTCCAGTCATCCCTGTAACTCTCGATTTTTTGGCCCATTGGAATACGTGGGATGACTTTGTACTCTCGGGGTCTGTCGATTTCGGGTTTCCTTATTGTCGTTGGCCTCTGCGACACTTTTGGCCAGCTGTAGTTTGTGGGGGGTTTGATGCCGAAGACGGGAGGGGGTGGGGGAGGGGGTCCTGGTGCATATTCATTGCTGACTGTTCGCCTCAGAGGCGTCTCCATCATGTAATCATCGGAATAATCCATCGCAGCGTTCTCCATGTAGCTGTCTCCAATGTTTCCACGGTAATTCACTATTCTTGGAGCTGAATAGGTCATTGGCGCCTCGTATGTTGTTACCAGAGGCGGGATTTTGTTTGTCGTTAGAGAGATTCTACCGTTTCTACCAGTTTTACGGGATATCGAGGGTAATATCGGGGTTTTTTGAGTTGCACGTAATTTTTCGAGCTTCAATCTAGCGTCAGACTGTTTAGCTATTTGCGCCAATTTGTCACGGGCATCAGTCAATTTCTCACGATTCTTTTGGATTATTTTGAAGCGGGCGTCTGTTATTGGCTTTGCTTTACGGATTTGGAGGTTTGGACGAATTCCACCGCGTGCTGGACCTTTGCGAATCCTGAAAAATGTTTTTTTATTCATTATTGCAGAAGAAACTGAAGTTTTTTAACAACTTGAATTTATTCTATCGTCAGTTTTTTTTAAATATCTCGGAAACTAAGGGAGATAGAAAAATTTTCATAGAAACCATTTTTGTAGGTCTTGAAATTCTCTACAAAAAAGGTATCAACTGAAATTTCTCTATCTCTCTTAGTTTCCGAGATATTTACCAAAAACTAATGATGGAATAAAGTTTATTTGTCATTTTTTTCATTTTTTGAATATTTCTCCTAAATCGTTGAGTCTACGGAAATTTAGCAGGAGACCTTTTTTGTAGAGAATTTAATTCTCTACAAAAAAGGTCTCTTTATGATTTCTCGTAGAGCCAATGGTTCTCGAGATATAACGAGTTTTGTGGAAAAGTATGGATTTTATTTGATGAAAGTGTTATTTGGCGTTTGGAGTTGGGAATTGAGGTTATGCGAGGATTACATTGCCAAAAACAAATTCTCCCATTACTATCATCATCTATCAATTATCTAATCCACAAAACTCAAGATATCCTCATTTTTACATTAATAATAATCATTAATTAATGGAAAAAGAAAATGAAAATCGTCTTACCCGCCTCGTCCTTTGAGTCCCATTTTTCCCTGTGGCTTTTTCTTCTTAATTATATCATCCAGACTCATATCCGCCATTTTGACTAAACCAATTATCCCTCAATTACTATTTTAAAATGAATTAATTATCCTTTTCCTCAAATCATTTATAAACTGATTAAAAACGAATGATTCTTGTGCACGTAAAAATGGACGACTGATGCCGACTCCGTTTTCTGCATCAACGCCATGCCACAGTACTGCGCATGCGCAGACGCAACGAGTGCAGCGCCACCGCGCGGGTTCTTTGAACTCTGTTTAAAATGACTAAAATTCCCAGAAAAATCAACTTTATTTCATCATCAGTTTTTGTTGAATATCTCGGTAACTAAAAGAGATAGAGAAATTTTTGTTGATACCTTTTTTGTAGAGAATTTCAAGAGCTACAAAAAAGGTCTCTACGAAAATTCCTCTACCTCTCTTAGTTTCCGAGATATCTTCAAAAAACTGACGAATAAATTCAAGTTATCAGAAAACTTAAGTTTCTTTGTTTAAAACGTTTCTTTCCTTGAAAAACTATATTTATTATCTCTTCAACAATACAAAACGAAGAAATTCATTATTCCCTGTCAATTTCAATTGAATGTAAAAAAAAATGATAAATTAATTCACAAAACTCCCGGCAGCAGCCCATTCCGAAATTCTATTCTCCGGTTTATGAACAGGCACTTTCCTAAAACGTTTCCCAAACATTTGTCCACTGAAGAACTCCTGCCTCAAAATAGTGCGATTATTTCCAATTGATTGATCACTTTTGTTCTCTAAATTTTCATCAATTCCTCCGATTTTCGATTCATCCCCACTCCTCGTCCATTCATCCTGATCATCATTCTCCTCAACAGGTTCAATGTTGACGACTTTTTTCTGAAGAGGTTCTTTAAAAATTTTATCCTCAAAATTCTCATCTTCATTAGTTTCGGGGATTATCGTCCCTTGAGAAGCCTCAACCCCTCCCGAGAAAATCCTCCTAATTTCCGTTAATTTCTGACTCTCAATGTCCTCGGGATTGTCTTCAATCAAAGGGGATTCATGGATTCCGATTCTCTCGAGTTTATCAGCCTTCGGCATTTTGATGCAAGAAAAGACTCTCATTTCTTCATTTTCCTGGGATTCTTCGACCCTCGCGCGTTTTTCTCCTCTATTTCCCTCATCTTCACTCGATCTCGATCTCTTCCTGTCTCCAGAAGTCTCAATGACCTCCAGACTCTCACTTTTGACGTTTAAATAAACAATCGGAGTCTCTGCAGTTCCATAGGACTCAGTCTCCGGAACATTTCCATGAACTTCCGGAAGAAATCTCATTTCTTCATCATTTTCACTCGATCTCGATCTTTCCCTGTTTTCACAACTCTCGACGTTTGAATGAACAATTGGAGTCTCTGAAGTTCCAGGAACATTTGAAGTCCCTGCAGTTCCATAAGACTCAGTCTCCGGAACATTCACATGAGCCTTTGGAGTTCCCGCAGTTCCATAGGATCCAGTCTCCGGGATAACCACCCTCTTCCTCTCAATCCTCTCGAAATCCTGCGTCTCAGGGACTAAAATGTCGCCTTCAAGAACCTTCGGTTCCCTCGGAGCCCTCAGCAAAGTCGCATAATGGAACTCCGGGTTGCAACAGTTCTCAACAGACGCATACAGTATCGCCAAAGGCACTTCAGTGTCCGGAATCATCCTCCTCTTAAATTTCTTCAGGAACTCCTGCAGAGACTTTAATCCAGGAATTTTATACGGTTCATTGGGTGTATTATCCTCGGAGTATAAAATCAACCTCGTGTTCCCGTCATGAAGCATCTTTTTATCAAAACTCTTGCTCCCGAAGAACGCAGACTTGCCTCCAGCCAGTGCTATCATCCTCCCGTACACCTGCTCCTGATTTACCCTGAAAAAAACGAATAATAAATTCGAGAAAACGGTTTTTCTTGATGGGTTCGGGAGGAGTGACGTCTTGTCCGTGTGGAACGCAGTGTCGTCGAGAACCGGAGTGAATTCTAGAGGATCTGGGAGCTCTGTTCCTGAGTCTCTTGCGGATTTAACTGATTTCCAGTAGTCTGGAGACACAATCGGTAATCCAGCTGCTAAGGAACACGCTAATTTCGCTGTTAATTTCGTGGAGGAGACTGTCAAGTGAGTGCACTCGTTCGTGAATTCAGAAACCATTCTTCCACCAATCTCCGTAATTGTCCTCTCGAGCTCTCGTTTTTCTTGTGGATTCACTGAGGATGTTAGGACGACGATGCTTTCGTGCCTGAATGTGAGAATACTCGTCTGGAGACCGAACCTCACTCTGTCCCCAGGTTTAACTGTGTAGTCTCCGGTTATCTGCTCGGTTCTCTCGTTCTCGAGGAGAAGGAATGTTCCGTATTTTGACTTTGTGTCCGTTACCACGCATTTTTCTGAAGTCACTTGGATACTCGCGTGAGCACGACTGATGGATCCATCTTCAGATAATATCAAATCTCCTCGGGTTCTCCCGATTATGAAAGGAGAGTTTACTTTGAGGTAGAAAGACTTGCCGGACTCGTCCTTGAACATCCACATTATCAAAATTCGGATTTTTTAATTCTCACATTGACAATTATGAATAACTTTACATGTTTTTATGTGCACATTTTAAGTGCATTCTTCTCAAGATTATGCACTTTATTTTTAATGTTTATTTTTTGAGGTTATGCTGTTTATTTTGGTTGTTCTTGAGGTTATGCTCTTTAGTTACGGGGACATCCGCAAGATGGCGATTGAGTGGGGGAACCTGTCGCCAAAAGTGACAACAAGATGGCGTCCATGCATCTAACATTTAAAACTCCATTTAATTTTAATTCCATCGTAATTATTAATTTTTATAAAAATTATTTATTTAATCATGATAAAAAGAGGGCGATGGAGTGGGGGAACCTGTCGCCAAAAGTGACAACAAGATGGCGGCCATCCATCTAACATTAAAAACTCCATTTTATTTTAATTTTTAATATTTATAAAGTTTATTTATGTCATCATGACAACTCAAATTTAACTGATAACAATCGAAATGCTTTGTTAGGATAAATTATTGTGATTGTTATCATTTACATCTTTCTGGTATTTCCAATCATTTCATTAATCAATAGAAATGAGAAATGATTAGGTGAGAATTGATTTTTTTAGTTGATTAAAATAGAAGTCATTTCATTATTTAATAGATAAGAAAATCATAAAATTAAGTGCTTTTGGAGATTATATTTTTTTTATTTTTTTGCAGGTGATAATGTTTTGGATGGAGTGATTACTCTAATCACCAATACTGATATTTCCAGAGATAATGATGAAGTAATGCTTCTTTTTGTCCTCGTATCTAACGATTTCTGAGACTAAAGTTCATGAAAGTTTCTCTTTTCCATTGAAAACTATGTCGCAATGAGATAAAATTGGTTGTGTTTTTGTGATTATCGTAGACCGATGAATTATCAAGATTCTCAGGGTATATAAATCGATATGAGATTGTTGTTTTAGTAGTTATAGTGGAGACGATGAAACTTTTTTTTGGAGTCCTGGCATTAGCCATTGCTTTCAGCCATGGTGCTGAATTGCAGCTTGAAGGGTTAGTAATTATTATTATTATTTTTTTAAATTTAACTATTTAATTTTTTCAATTTTATTAATTTTTTTAAATTGAGTGTTTAATTCAAAATAATGAAAAAATGTTAATTATTCACAGAATGCAGCGTTTTTCTCTATTCTGCAAGACTCAAGAGCAATTATCCTTCATCCGAGCCCTCGAGAGCAACCCAAACCTCGATTTCTTGAAGCTAACACGAGTCCTGAATGACCCAATCGACGTTTTGGTCGCAGCTTCTGAATTATCTAATTTCAAGGAATTATTATCTTCCGAAGGGATTGAGTACACTGTTACCATTGATGACGTTGAAAAGGCAGTTTTAGAGGAGAAGATGTCGAATGAATTCGCACGTTTTAGATCGACGAGCGGAAGAGCTGTGGGAAAATTGAGGGCGTTTGATTATTATCCACGTTATCACGAGGTAATTATCTCATTAAATAATCTAAAAACTTGATTAAAACTATTGAATTGAGTTTTTAGAAGAATTAAGTGAGTTCCAACAGTTTTTATTGAATATCTCGGAAACTAAGCGAGATAGAGAAATTTTCGTAGAGACCTTTTTTGTAGCTCTTGAAATTCTCTACAAAAAAGGTCTCCTGCAAAATTTCTCTATCTCGCTTAGTTTCCGAGATATTCAAAGAAAACTGTTCATTTTTTGATGAATTTAATTTTTCAATTCTTTTGCTTTCAGATTGAATTTTATCTGAAGAATCTGACTCAAGCTTACGGTAATCTGGTGTCTCTTGAGGAAATTGGGAGGAGTTATCAAGGAAGACCGTTGTACGTCCTCAAAGTGAGCACTGGGGGTTCGAATAAACCAGCGATTTTCATCGATGCTGGGATCCATGCACGTGAGTGGATAGCACCGTCCACTGTGCTCTTCGCTCTTCATCAATTGGTCACGGATAAGTTGAACAGTCGACTTTACAAAGATGTGGATTGGTACATCGTGCCGAGCATGAATCCAGATGGTTATGAGTACACTCACACAACTGTGAGTAATTTAGTTTAATTAATTAAACGAATTTTTTGTTAATTTTGGAATTTTTGGATTTTTTAGTATCGTTTCTGGAGGAAAACTCGGTCGGTTAATCCAGGGACTAACTGCGTTGGTACTGATGCTAATAGGAACTTTGGGTACAAGTGGATGCGTAAGTTGTAGATTGGGATTATTTTTTAACACTCCAAAATTATTATTATTCTTGTGAAAAAATGAGAAATTCACAAAAGTCACAAAATATTGTGTCATGACACAATTTTTCATTTTCCATAACTGATTTTTTTTTTAGAGAATTTGATAAAATGGTTATAAGTCAAGTTATGACGTTTTATAATAAATTCTGTCAAAATCTATTAATTTATGAGGTAATTTTGGTTTCAGTTACTGGTGCATCAAGCGATCCATGCCACGACACCTACGCCGGGCCCAAAGCCTTCTCTGAACCTGAGACTCAAGCTGTTAGGGACTTTCTTTTGGCTCATAAAGGCACGATCAAAGCCTATTTGACGTTCCATTCATATGGACAGTACATTTTACATCCTTGGGGATGGACCAGTGGTTTACCGGAAAATGAACCCATTCTTGTACGTTTCGTTGTGATTCTCTTTACTTCAACATTCAACTATCAGATTAATTAATGATTTTTATCAATTAATCATTTTTCGATCATTTTGCAGAGGAAAGTTGGAGATGCTGCTGCTGAGGCACTCTTCAACGTTTATGGAACTGAATACACCGTTGGAAGCTCTACAAATGTCCTCTGTACGTATCTCTGAACTTATTTTTTAAAGCGTGAAAAAATCCTCAAAAAAATCTGAAAAAATTAGACAAGAATGTAGACTTATTATAAAAACTTCTTGAATTTTTTCAGATTTTTCGTATCTACTGCCTTTTATTAATGTTAATTATTCAAAATAATTATTTGAATTAATTCTCATTTAACTATTATGAAAATGAATTTTTTCTGAGTGAAGATGTTTTGAAAAAAATCTGAAAAAATTAGACAAGAATGTAGACTCATTGTAGAAACTTCAGTAATTTTTTCAGATTTTTCGTGACGACTGCTTTTTATTAATGTTAATTATTCAAAATAATTATTTTAATTAATTCTCATTTAACGAATGTAAAAATGATTTTTTTTAGAGTGAAGATGATTTCAAAAAAATCTGAAAAAATTAGACAAGAATGTAGACTCATTCTAGGAACTTTCGGAATTTTCTCAGATTTTTTCTGATTAGTGCTCCTTTTTTATATTAACTATTCAAAAATAATTACAGATGCTGCAGCTGGTGGCAGTGATGACTGGGCAATGGCTGTAGCTGGTGCTGATATATCATACACGATCGAGTTACCTGGTGGTCGATTCGACCCACCAGCGAATCGCATCAAGCCCGTTGGTATCGAGACATTCCAGGCGATCAAAGTATTCCACAGTTACGTACAACAAAAATACGTAATTTTAAGAACACCGAATTAATAATCCATTAATGCATGCATAATGACTGTAATTACGCGAATAAATGTAAAAATGTAATTAATAAATTTTTGTTTTCACGTCAAGCCTTGAAGAATCTCAAATTCCGCAAAATCATTAATAAATTCAGAGCCTGCAGCATGATCTGCGAATTAAATCATTGAATTAAAGAAATAAATTGGTAATTTTTTTTAAATTATTTTACGAACTTTTTTCAATTGTTCTCTGTCAACCGTGTAAATTCTATAAGTCCTGAACTTGAATTGTCGTTGGGACTTTAGCATTATCAGGACTATCCTCTTCTGGAACTCCGCACTATGACCGATCCATTGGGATTCGTAGATTGTCCTCGGAATTTGCTCCAACTGTAACCAATTATTCATTAAAAATTGAATTTCTCGTATTGTTTTATATTTGCATACCCAAGCACAAACATTCTCAGCAGTATCACAATACGCAACTGTGTGCATGAGAATTGCTGAGAAATGAGCGAGAGCCGCAACTGCAGCTGCGAAATTATTCTCCGACAATTCCTATTTAGAATAATCATTAATTATAATTACTCTGAAATTTCCAGACAAATCGACTTAATTTCGTCATCAGTTTTCTCAAGATATCTCGGAAAGTAAGCGAGATAGGGAAATTTTCATAGAAACCTTTTTTGTAGAGAATTTTAAGAGCTACAAAAAAGGTCATTATGATTATTGCTCTATCTCGCTTAGTTTCTGAGATATCTTAAAAAAACTGGTGATTAAATAAAATCGATTTTTCTGAAAAATTCACGTTTGTTAATTATAACGTTAAAAAAATAATAATAATAATTATAACGTGAAAATGATAATTTATAATGATATGTTAATTATTTTACCTTCTCCAATGTAACCACACAAGCTCCCATAGCAATACTAACGGATATCATAAACACTAACAAAATAGGATTGAAGATATCCTCGAGTTTTTGCGATAATCTATAAAAAAAATTAATTAATTTGAACCGAAATTCATGAATCAGGAATTGTTTATCTTACTCAATTAAATGACAATGCTGCTTTGCAATTACGTGCAATCGATTTAATAATCTGCAGTCATTTCCTGTTCTGTCGTTCTGCTTGACGACATTTTTAAATTTATGACCAATTACCTGAAATTCATTGAAATAATTAATATTAAATAATTGAGTAGAATTAAAAAAAAAAAAATTAATTGAATTTAAGAAAATGGAATAAAGTTAAATAATTTTTTTTTTTTTTTTTTTTTATGGAATAATTGTGACAATAATTTCAATTAAAATCAAATTTACCTGAATCAATAATGAAAGTAGAGCACACAGTTGTATAAATCTCAAATCAATGCTAATTACCACAATGTCAATATAAACAAGAGTAAATGCTTCCCAAATATTACAAATAATCCATTTCCATAAACAATTAACTTCGAACGGATATTCGATGAGAAGAACTCTGCGATCGAAGAATGTTTCATTCCGAGAGTAATAAAGGAAGATTCCACTGTAATCACAAAATTATCATAATTATTTAATTAATTAATTAATTCATCATTAATTAATTAATTTATAATTAATTGATTAATTCATAATTAATTAATTAATTCATAATTAATTAATTAATTCATAATTAATTAATTAATTAATTCATAATTAATTAATTAATTAATTCATAATTAATTCATTCATAATCAATTAATTCATAATTAATTCATTCATAATTAATTAATTCCTAATTAATTAATTCCTAATTAATTAATTCCTAATTAATTAATTAATTAATGATGAATTAATTTTTTTAAATTTATCATTAAATTCATTATTTTTAATTAATTATTCAAACGAATAAATTTATCAAAAATTAATTAGTGAAGTGGTAAAGAAGGTCAAGTACGTGAATGGACGTAAAAGCCATGGAATCAATGGAAGCGTCATTCCAATTGTATAATATTTAGCGAATAAAATGTGTTTTCTCGCATTTTTTATAATTTCATCATTAATCCCATTTTGTAATTCTCTATCCCACAATTTGTAAATAACTGCATGAAATTCCTTTATTTCCTTTTCTTTATGACAAAAGCGTAATCCCTAAAAATTAATTATTATTATCATTTTTAATTAAATTTACCAAAATTAATAATTGTGAAAAAATGAAAAATTCAATCATTTTCTCAATAAAAAAAAATAATGAAAAAATAAATAAAGAATTTTAAATTAAAAAAAAATTAATGATGATTTTCGAAGGTTTGTGATAATTATGATAATTATGTTAATTATGATAATTATGATAAAATGAAAAATTTAATAATTTTTTTAATAAAAAAATAATAAAAAGTTTTAAATAATAAAAAAATTAATGATTATTTTTGAGGATTTTTGATAATTATGATAATTATGATAATTATAATAATTATGTTAATTATGATAATTATGATAATACCTGAACAATCGTCACAATTGCAGTTACAACCGAAGAAATGACGAATAATCCTTTATAAAAATCTCTCTGCAGTTCCAAAATCAAATGCACCACATTCCCCGGAAAAAGGAGAGTTGCAATTATCGAAGGCAATGACACTCGATTCCATTCAACGGAAATGAAGTCAATGCCCATTGTTGACTTAAATCCGAGGATTCCGGTGAAATAAGCAGAGTAATTAGCAATGCACATAAACGCACGTGAACTCAACTCTTCTTGGAGATTCGATGTGAAAAATTCATGAAATTTTTCGTGAACAATTTTTAATCTCTTTTTTTTATTCATTTTTTTGGAGTTGTGCACTTGATTACGTTTCTTTCATGAGAATGGAGAGACTGATGGGAATAATGGGCCTCTGCGGTAATTAGGGTGTTAATTAATTATTTGAGGGGTGATTTGTTTGAGTCTAATGCTTAAATAATTGGTTACGACTTTGGGATTTATTGTGGACGAAACAAAGAATTTTATGATTTTTTTTTTAGAATTAAATTCCTTTTTAATGCATTTTTTATGTTAATTATTTGAAATCATCCTCATCTAACTCATGTGGAAATGATTTTTTTTTTTAAAGAAGATGTTTTCAAAAAAATCTGAAAAAATTAGACAAGAATGTAGACTCATTGTGAAAACTTCAGGAATTTTTTCAGATTTTTTAAAGTCAATGCCTTTCTTTTATGTTAATTATTATAAATAATTATTTGAAACCATCCTCACTTAACTAATGTGAAAATGATTTTTTTTTAAATGAAGATATTTTCAAAAAAATCTGAAAAAATTAGACAAGTTTGAAGATTCCCTGTTAAACTTTCAGGATTTTTTTTCAGATTTTTTGGAGTCAATGCCTTTCTTTTATCTCAATTATTAGAATTGATTATGATGATGATTATTATTTAATTGTTTTAATTATTGAGGGATCTCGTGTTTCTCAACATTGTCAATAAATTCATCGCCAATAGCACAATCTATAAATGAAAAAATGAATTTGTTAAAACAGAAATTTATTAGTTAATTAATTTTTTATTGAATCTAATGAATTTCATTACCCTTCTCAATTGAACTCTATCAACGAGGTACAATCCACCTGCTCTAAACTTGAATTGTCTCTGAGATCGAAGTGTAATTAGCACTAACATTCTTTGGAATTTTTTGCTCTGTCCAATCCACTGGGATTCATAAATTGCATTTGTAATATTTTCCAACTGTAATTAATATTAATAAACATATAATGAATTTCATGGAAATTCAATAGTGAAGTGGTAAACCGGGTTAAGTACATATGAATATATGTTTCCCCATGACTTAACCTTGTTTACCACTTCACTATTGAATTATCAAATTTGATTATTCGTTATGAAAATATAAAATAATTAAAAATCACAAAATTTGATATTTTTTTGTGAAACAATTAATTATGCATAATTTTTATTAATTCAGTAGTGAAGTGGTAAACAAGGTTAAGTATCTATGCTATCCCTGTATGACTTGATCTTGTTTACCACTTCACTACTGAATTATCAAATTTTATCATTTTCTTTTCATTTTTTGTTTAGAATAGAGGCATTAGGGTTTGGAAAAAATTAGAAAAAATGAATAAAAAAATTGAAAAATATTTTTTTTTTAATTTAGGAAATTCAGGAATTTTACCCAATAATTAAGATCCTCAGTTGAATTACAATATCCAACGGTCTGCACGAAGAATCCAAAAAAAAGTACCAAAGATGCAGTGGCCCCGAGGAAATTGCTCTCCGACAATTCCTGTAAAAATGCGAGAATTAATTTATTAATTAGGATAATTATTCTGAATATTCGCACCTTCTCCAGAGAAATTACGCAAACACAGAGGGAAATTCCGGCGGATATCACGATCATGAAGAGTATTGGATTGAATGAATCATTGATTCTTTTCCAGAGTCTAAAATTAAAAAAAAAAATCATTGAAATTAAAAAAATTACAAAAAATAGGAAAAAAATTTGGGAAAATTAAGAAATTTTCTTACATGAGTATTTCACAATGTTTTCTTCCAAGTGCATGTAATCGATTAACCAGTCTTCGATCATTGTCCCTTCGATCATTGAACTTAACGATTTCTCGAAATTCATTATTCATGATCTTTAAAATAAATTATCACAAATTAATGATAATACAACAATTAATATTGATTTATCGAAGAATTAACTCATTGGGGAAGTGGTAAACAAGGTCAAGTATATATGCCATTCCTATATGACTTAACCTTGTTTACCACTTCCCCCATTGAATTATGAAATACTTAAAAATCACAAAATATTACATTTTTATTTGGAAAACAATTAAATATACATAATTTTCATTAATTCAATGGTGAAGTGGTAAACTAGGTCAAGTATCATTGCCATATGACTTAACCTGGTTTACCAATTCACAAATTAATTAATTATGAGGCAAATTTACCTGAATTTGTAATGACGTCATGGCGCATATTTGAAAAAACAATGAATCCATTGTGATTAATCCAAAAATGACAAAAACTGCTGAAAGTGTGTCCCAAATATTACAAAATATCCATTTCCACATTGTGTCCACTGCAAATGGATATTGAGTAGGAAGTATTCGTGTATCAAAAAAGTCATCGTCTCCATTTGAAAAATAATGAGAAAAAACTGCTCTGCAATTGAATATTAGAGGAATATTAGAAGAATGTGGGGTAAAATGGGTATTCTAATTGAACGGTTCGAGATGAGGATTTTCTGATGATTCCGTTGAAAAGCTGAGGCAATTTTACCTGGAAATCATGTGCCACGTTATTTTTTTTTAATTTCGAAAATTTCAAAATTTTGGAAAAATCTAAATTTTTAAAAATTAAAAAAAAAAACATTCCGACACATGATTTCCATCGGAAATTTCCTCAGCTTTCAAATGGCATCATCAGAAAAAACCTATCGTCAATATTTCTCCTGATTTTCTTAATATTCCCAAAAATTGGGACTTACTGAAATGGAAATACAAGCCGAAGAGTTACAGCGAGCAATAGCACAAAACCAGAAATTTTCCCCATTAGCAGATATTTCCTCGCTTCTTTTACAATTGCATCATCAACTCCGATTTTCAATTGATTATTCCAGGATTTGCAGATAATTGCGAGAAGATCCTTCAGATCTGGTCCCAGAAAATGAGCACGAAGAGCCTTCCGCATGATTCATGAAAAGAAAACCAGAAAATATGATTTTTTTACTAATTAACATTAATTAACATTAATTAATATTAATTAATATTAATTAACATTAATTAACATTAATTAACATTAATTAACATTAATTAACATTAATTAACATTAATTAACATTAATTAACATTAATTAACATTAATTAACATTAATTAACATTAATTAACATTAATTAACATTAATTAACATTAATTAACATTAATTAACATTAATTAACATTAATTAACATTAATTAACATTAATTAACATTAATTAACATTAATTAACATTAATTAACATTAATTAACATTAATTAACATTAATTAACATTAATTAATATTAATTATGTATGTATGTATGTGTTGTGAATCGGACGACCTTTGGGCATAATGGGCTTGCGCCATTTTATGCCCGCCCTTACTAGGCGACCGTCCTGTCCCAGGGTTCCATCAGGTTGGTCAGCCTTGCGAATTGCAATAGGCCCCCTACCGAGTCCCCTGAGACTTTGAGCTCTGAGATGCCGTAGGTGTCAAAGACTTGCCATCTGGCCCAGTCCAGTCCACCGCATCTCATGATCAAGTGGTTGGCGTCTCCTCTCTCCATCCCACATAACTCACAGGTGGGATCTTCCTCGAACCCGACTAATATTAATTAACATTAATTAATATTAATCAATATTAATTATTATTGATTAATATTAATTAATTTTAATTTTTTGGAAAACAATTCAGCATGCATGCTTTTAATTAATTCAGTACTGAAGTGGTAAACAAGGTTAAGTAAGCATGGTAGTCCTGTAAGACTTAACCTCGTTTACCACTTCACTGCTGAATCATCAAATTCTATTATTTAATATGAAAATATGAAATAATTAAAAATCACAATTTTTTTTTTTTTTCAAACAATTCATAATGCATATTTTTCATTAGTTCACTTGTGAAGTGGTAAATAAGGTTAAGTCATAAAGGATTACCAAGTATAGTTAACCTTGTTTACCACCTCCCTATTGAGTTATCAAATTACCTCAACCAATGCCAAAGCACCTGCCAATAGAATTGGAATCACTGATATCGCTGCATAAATATCCCTCTGCGCCTCATTAACAAAATAAATCGCAACAAATGGATAATTAAGCGTTGGAATTATCACTGAAGGTGTCAATACCGACCATTCACTCGTTATGAGATCAGCGTCTGCCAATGGTATCTTATACCCGAATATTCCAGTGAAATAAGCAGAAGTATGCGCGAATCTCATGAATTTATGATAATTTATTTCATCTCGATACTTTAATTCACTAAATTTGTTGAATTTGTGTTGAAGATTCTTTAGATTGGAATTTAACGTTTTCATTGTCTTCTTCATGACTCGAGTTGTTTTAGTAGCCTGAGGGAAGTTATATGAAATATTTCTGATGTCATGTGGTAATTAAGGAGCCCTAATTAATTATTCAATAGGCAATCACTTATAATCACCAATAAGCTTAAACAAAAATAATCATAAGAATAATAGCATTAATAATGAATTAAATAATTCAATAAATGAATTAAATTATGTTAATTTTTAATTACAGGAAAAATTATGTTAATGATTTAAATTATGTTAATTTTTAAATTATGTTAATTTTTCATTAAAGAAAAGATTATGTTAATGATTTAAATTATGTTAATGATTTAATTAACATAATTTTAACTAAGTTAATGCTATTAATAAGTTTTTTACAGAAATTCGAATATTTAGATTCCATCGGAGAAGATTGTTTATATGTTTAAATATTATTTAAACACTTTTTTATTTAATTTTTCAATTTTTTCGGATCTCTAAGGCTCGATTGAAACGGATAATACCCATTTCCGGTAATTAAGAATTTTCTCATTAATTATTTATGATAATTATCGATCGCCCAAAGAATTGTAATGATTAATTCATTACTATACACGCATGCTCTTCAATGGAATGATTGAATGAATTCATGTAGCCTTGAATGATCTTATTTTTCTCAAGGCCATTATGAGATTGTAGGTCAGTGACATAATCTGTTGATAAAGAATAAAATTATGAATTATTTAGACCCATTTTATTTCATCAGTTTCTTGAAGATATCTCGGAAACTAAGGGAGATAGAATTTTTTTTGTAGAGACCTTTTTTGTAGAGAATTTTGAAAGCTACAAAAGAGGTCGTTATGAAAATTGCTCTATCCCGCTTAGTTTCCGAGATATCTTCAAGAAACGATTTGCCTAAAATTTTAACATTTTTTTGTTGTTTTTTGATGAATTTAATTACCTTTGTTAATTGCACTCGATTCACATTATATAGTCCATAGGTATTGAATTTAAATGGGATGTTGGATCTCAGCATTATTATTATCATCATTCTTTGAAACCTTTTACTGTGTCCAAACCACTGGGATCCATAAACTTTCTGTGAAATTCTCCCCAACTGCAATTAAAAATGTGAATTTTTCAGACAAATCGATTCTATTTCACCAGTTTTTGAAGAATATCTCGGAAACTAAGCGAGATAGAGAAATTTTGGTAGAGATCTTTTTTGTAGCCCTTGAAATTATGAACAAAAAAGGTATCCACAATTTTTCCTCTATCTCGCTTAGTTTCCGAGATATCTTTAAAAAACCAACGATGAAATAAAATCGATGTTTAATTCATTAAAAATCTCATTAATTATGTTTATTCCATACCTGAACCGTAACATCATTAGCTGCATTACAGTATGTAATTATTTGAAATAATAAACTCGAAAAATGTAATAATAATTTTACAGCATCTCGAAAATTGTGTTCTGATAATTCCTGCAAAAAAAAAAAATTAGTGTGAAAAGATTTTATGACAAAAAAATATTATAATCAGAAAAATTCAATTTTCATTTTTCTGTTTAATTAATTATCGTTAATAATACAAACCTTTTCTGCAACAATCGCCAAAGAACAAAAAGCAATACTAGCACCAATCATAATCGCCAAAATCCCAGGATTAAACGCATTCTCCATTTTCTGGCACATTCTGTAAATTAATTAGCACAAATTCATCAGAATCCCATTAAAAAAAATTGAATTGATAAATAATTAAAAATCTTACTCAATTAATTCTGAATGTTCCTTTCCAATTTTATTCAATTGCTTCACTAATCTGCAGTCATTCTCGCTGTCATTTTCCTCGACAATATTCTCCAATTTATCACCAATAATCTTAAATAAAAATAATGATAAGAATAATGATATTAATAATAATAAATTAATGAGAAAAATGAATGAATAAAATTACCTAATAGATTAATCCAATAAATGAAATGCAATTAATGAATTAAATAATGTTAATGATAATAATTAGAATAATGTTAATAAAATTCGAATTATGTTAATTTTTAATTAGAACAAATTATGTTGATAAATTATGCTAATTTAAAAAAAATCATTAACTTAATTAAATTGAATAAATCAATTGAATTATGTTAATTTTTAATTACAGGAAAAATTATGTTAATGACTTCAATTATGTTAATTTTCAATTACAGGAAAAATTATGTTAATTTATATTCTTCAATTTTTCACCAATAATCGTAAACAAAAATCATCATAACAATAATAATAATGAGGATAATTTTATTTTTGGAGATTGCACTCACTTGAAGTTGTAATGAGAGCAAGGCACAAATTTGACGGAATGCCATGTCATTACCAACGAACAACATTATTGAAGTGATCGTGAGGGATGCTTCCCAAAAATTGAAAAATGTCCATTTCCAAATTGTGTCAATTTCGAAGGGATATTCAATAGGAAGAATGTTGGTTCTCGTGAATGATTGATCAACGTTGCCAAAATAGTGAGTTAATAGTATGCTGTAATTTTTATTTCAATTAAAATGAAGAATAATTGTAATACTTTTAATTATCTGCATTGAATAGGGGAAGGTGGGGTAAAATGGGGATTTTTATGGAATGGTGCGAGTATCAAATTTCTTTTTTTTTCAAATTTTGGAATTTTCAAAATTTTAAAATTTTAGAAAAAATTGAAAATTTTGGAAAAAAAATAAAAAATTTGGAAAAAAATTAAAAATTTGGAAATTTTTTTTTTTTTTTTTCGTGTTACCTGAACGGAGGAATGATATAAGAGATGAGTACAGCCACCAAGATGGTCCCATACAATTTTGAGAAAAAAATATGTTTCTCCGCACTTTTAGCAATTTTTTCGTTAATCCCATTCTTCAATTCACTATCCCACTTCTCGAAAAGTACTTGATAATCTTTTTCCAATTTTTCCCCCAGATAGAAAAGTCGCAGACTCTGCAACATAAATCAAAATTAATTAAAAAATGTTTTTTCTTTTTTTCAATCATTGAAAAAATGATTTGAAGTAAATTTTTTCATTGAAAAAAAACAAAAAAGTGCTTTAAAAGTAAATTTTTTCATTAAAAAAAAATAAAAAAATTCAAAAAAAAACATTCATTTTTGGTTTACCTCAATGCATGTAGTAGTTACACTCACAAAAACCGGAATCACTGTCAATGCTGAATAAATATCTCTATTCAATTCATTATAAAATTTTATCAAGAGAAATGGATAAATTAGATGCGCTAACACAGGAAGAGACAAAAATTTCCATTTTATCGAAATTCCACTGAAATAATCGGCAGTACTGACTACTTGCATGAATTTTAATGAATTCAATTTTCCATAATTTTTCTGCATTTTTTGAATTAAAAAAAATCGTTCCAATTTTTTGGAAATAAATTGTTTCTCTTCGTCAGAGGGATCAAGAAGTACTAAATGATGCGACACATCTTCCGCGTTAATAATTACTGCAAATTAAATAATTCCTTTATAATAATATATTACAGGCATTTATTCATTAATGCGAGTTTGATAACAGTCTATTCAAAAAATCGAAGGAAAATGATAAGATTAGTCACCTAATGTTCATTCATTCATTAACCCCCGAAATTATACGAAATTTCAGATCATTATGAATTATGAGTTATCACGTGCTATTAGAATTGAATAAATTATGCAAATTTTTAAACAATAGTAAATCCTTTTTTTTAATAAAATAATTCAGAGCATAGTATGTGAGAAGTATTCTGTAATTTTCATAAACTCATCAATATCTCGGAAAGTAAGCGAGATAGAGCAATTTCGGTAGAGTACTTTTTTGTAGAGAATTTCAAGAGCTAGAATAAAGGTCTCTACAAAATTTTTCCTATCTCGCTTACTTTCCGAGATATTGCTGAAAAACAAAATTAATTATCTTTTTTGATTTTTAAGAATATCTCGGAAACTAAGCGAGATAGAGAAATTTTGTTGGAGTACTTTTTTGTAGAGAATTTCAAGAGTAAAAAATTACTGTACCTGTTATTATTGTTGTTAATAATTATCAGAGATTAATTATGGATGAATTGTGATGTTTTCGGTGATAATTGTGATCAATTATTGCATCAGAAAAATGGGCCCACAATGACTGACTTCACACGATACTCCCCCACTCCAACCCCCAATTACGTCGTTTTAGGGCTCTTGATCCTTTGTTCACTCTGTTGACACTCGAAGCCGGTGAATCATCAACACAAAAAAGAGAGCGTGCACCTAAATTCACTCGGAAGACTTCCATTCATCGTTAATTATTGAAAATTGTTGGAAGAATTAAAAATGAAGCCGAATCCCTTCGAAGAACTCGCACTGAGGTAAAAAAAATTAAATAATTATGAAAAAACTGAAATTTTCAGACAAATCTCTTTCATCATTAGTTCTTTGCCGATATCTCGGAAACTAAGCGAGATAGAGAAATTTTGCAAGAGACCTTTTTTGTAGAAAATTTCAAGAGCTACAAAAAAGGTTATTATGATTATTGCTCTATCTCGCTTAGTTTCCGAGATATCTCAAGAAAACTGATGATTGAATAATATGAAGAATTAAATTGAATTTTCGTCAAGGTCGTTAACAACGTTTTCCTCTTTTCCCCTAGAGACTTAATGTCGGAGAATGGAACGACTTTCAACATCGGAGAAGAGTTCACGAACATGGAAGAGGAGATGATGTACAATCCTGGAGTTAATTTAACTGATGATGAATTATTGAAAATGATTAATATGCAGGAGTTTCTGGATGAAGATGACGAAGTCGAAGCAGACTGTGATATTCCCTTGTCCATCGGCATTCACTTTGAGAAGATTAAAGAGAAGATGGTGGACTTGACTCCGGATGGAAAAGTGAGCTTGCCTTTTTTTTTTAAATCCCCAGAACTTAATTTTCTCTTGAAAAATTCTCAATTTTTTACTTAAATTCAAATTTCACAGAAACGTCATCAGTTTTTTAAAGATATCTCGGAAACCAAGCGAGATAGAGCAATTTTCGTAATAACCTTTTTTGTAGCCCTTAAAATTCCCTACAAAAAAGGTATCCACGAAAATTTCCCTATCTCCCTTAGTTTCCGAGATATCTCAAAAAAACAAACGATAAGAAAATTCTCTTCATTTTACAGGTGAAAAAATTGATTAGACAGAAAGGAGTAGGGGAAATAATTCCCCAGGACTCTCTAGTAACCATCAAATACTCTGGTTACTTTGATGGACATGACGAACCATACGACTCTTCTTACGCACGTGGTGCACCGGACCGTTATCAACTCGGTGCAGGACAATTGATAGTCGGCTTTGAACTCGGCATTCAGAGCATGAAGAAACACGAGATCTCGATCTTCTGGATCGATTCAGATTACGCATTCGGTGAATTCGGCTGTCCCCCAATGATTCCCCCGGGTGCCGACATAATGTACATCGTTTCTTTAATGGATTCCCTTGACAATGGCACCGTCAATAACTTTGAGAATTTGAGTATCGAGGAAAAGAAGAAATTCTCCAATGTTAAACACAATGTTTCGCATCTGTTCAGCATTGCTGCTGATGGATTCAAGCAGCACAAATACAAACAAGCGATTAGAGAGTAAGTCCCTTCATTTTTATTCGCATTTTATTTGAGGGAGAATTGATTGATTTGTTTATTAATTAAATGCTTTTGTTTAGTTACAAGAAAATTGTGCACGACCTCGAAGAAGCAGCACTTGATGACGAGGAGGAGCAGAAGGAAATGCAGAGACTGTCGTCGAAAGCCTATCAAAATCTGGCGATTTGTTATAATAGAGAGAATTTACCACGTCAAGCCTGCATCGCCTGCAACGAAGCACCATTCAAGAATGCGAAGATTCATTTCCAGTGAGTGATTAACATAAAAAGGATAACTCTTTAATTTCAGGAAACTGAAGTTTTCAGGCAATTTGAGTTTATTTTATCATCAGCTTTTTGAAGATATCTCGGAAACCAAGCGAGATAGAGCTATTTTCGTGAGAACCTTTTTTGTAGCCCTTGAAATTGTCTATGAAAAAGGTATCTATGAAAATTTCTCTATCTCTCTTAGTTTCCGAGATATTTACCAAAAACTCACTTCATGGTCGTTTAATTTCAATTAATTTTTGATTCTATTTATTTTGAATTTTTATTAAATAGTTATGGAAGAGCTTTGATAAAAATGGGAGAGTACAGACAGGCGATAACAGAATTGGAGAAATGTTTGGAGATTGACCCAGGAAATGCGACTGCCATCAAAGAAATTGAATTGGTAAGGAATCTCCATTCATTAGACTAAAGAATTAACTTTATTTCTCCCCCAGTTTTTTCATGATATCTCGGAAAATAAACGAGATAGAGCAATTTTCGTAGAGACCTTTTTTGTAGCTCTTAAAATTCTCCACAAAAAAGGTATCTACAAAAATTTCCCTATCTCGCTTAGTTTCCGAGATATTCCTAAAAAACTGGTGACAAATTAGACTAATTCATCATCTCTAAAATATTCTTATTTACAGGCAAATAAATTCATGAAAAAATACAATAAAATCGAAAAGGAGATGTGGGCAAAGTGCCTGGGAGTGTCTAAATCAGACTCAACAAAAGCTGGAGCTTATGACGAACTTGCTGTTAATCTCTGCAAGACTTTTGTTGGGGACGAGCACATAATGAGGCAGCCTTTGCCCGAAGGTGTGCAATCAGAGGCAGAGGCTGCTATTCGAAGACAGGCGGCAGTGATGGGACTGAAGGTCACGTCCCACAAGAGATTTGGGAAGGAGATCATCTACCTGTCGAAAGCTGATTATCATTGATTGATTCAAATGACGACCATAAAGCTTACAGACAAATCACCTTTATTTCATCATTAGTTTTTATCAAATATCTCGGAAACTAAGAGAGATAGAGAATTTTTTATAGATACCTTTTTTGTAGAGGATTTCAAGGGCTACAAAAAAGGTTATCATGAAAATAGCTCTATCTCGCTTAATTTCCGAGATATTTTCAAAAACTGTAACCACCATGAAGGTCACAGACAAATCACCTTCATTTCATCATTAGTTTTTGTTAGATATCTCGGAAACTAAGAGAGATAGAGAATTTTTTGTAGATACCTTTTTTGTAGAGGATTTCAAGGGCTACAGAAAAGGTTATTATGAAAATAGCTCTATCTCGCTTAATTTCCGAGATATCTTCAAAAAACTAATGATGAAATAAATTCAATTTGTCTGAAAATTTCAGTTTCTTTTCAAACTATTCCTTTTGTTTACTTAAAATAATTATTTTTGTAGAGAAGTTCTCTCTAAATATTGTTAGCAAACGTAAATAAAAGAAGTGGGGATTCCCCGCGATTTTTTGAATGTTGGACTGATGATGAAGAAATCCTGTGACTCCCTGCCGATCATGCAGAACTCTGATTATCATTCGGACGAATATTCGCTGTCGAATTTTCGTGTCGACACGTGCGTACATTTGTTGTTCCATATTAATCATTTAATTAAGAATAATTACGATATTCATGTGGTGTTTAATAAATTGAGGATTATTGAAGCAGCGAGAATATAAAAATGGTGGTAATTGGGAAGAAAAAGGTAATTATTTCATATTCATAATAAAAATAAAAATCTAACCTTCAATTAGAGTATAAAAGTGGATATTTTGATTAAACGGTTGAAGATAGAGATTTTTTGACAATTCCATTGAAAAGCTGAGGAAATTTTAGTCAAAAAACATGTGTCGGAAGAATTTTTTGGTAATTTTTGAAAAATTCAAATTTTTGAAAAAAATAAAAATTTTCAAAAAATTGAGGAAAAAAGGTTACGACACATGTTTTCTAACTGAAATTTCCTCAGCTTTCCATTGAAATTATCAGGAAAAACCTATCATCAATATTTTCCTTTCTTTTCAATGAAAATTCAACAAATGTTTTGATGATTTCAGTATCAATCTGGGGAGGGAGCCCAGTTTATGACGCGCAAAGCAGCCCTGAAGAAGCTCCAACTCTCCCTCGCAGAATTCCGTAAACTCTGCATTCTGAAAGGAATCTACCCCCGTGAGCCCCGAAACCGTAAACGAGCACAGAAGGGTAAAAGTGGCATAAAGACCCTGTACCACGTGAAAGACATCCAGTTCCTCCTGCACGAGCCGATAATCTGGAAGCTCCGTGAATACAAGATATTCAACCGTAAAGTCGGTAGAGCCCGAGCAATGAAGGACTTCGCAGCAATGCGTCGATACCTGGACAATCACCCAACTCTGAAACTCGATCACATCGTCAAAGAAAGATATCCAACGTTCATCGATGCTCTCCGAGACCTGGACGATTGCCTGACCCTCGCCTACTTATTCAGCACCTTCCCCTCGATGAACCACGTGCCGAGGGATCAATCCTCCCTCTGCAAAAGACTGACAATAGAATTCATGCACGCGTGCATCGTCGGAAAATTCCTGAGAAAAGTCTTCGTCTCCATCAAAGGCTACTACTATCAAGCGGAGATCAAGGGCCAAACGATCACGTGGATCGTCCCCCATCACTTCTCCTTCGAGCCCCAATCGAAAGCCGAAGTCGACTTCAGGGTCATGTCGACGTTCGTCGAATTCTACATCGTCATGTTAGGCTTCACGAACTTCCGGCTTTACCATCAATTGAACCTCCATTATCCCCCGAAGTTCAATTCCTATGGGAACGACGAAAAAGCGCTTGTGGATGAGGAAGCGTTTGTCTCCGAGAGGATTTCAGCGCTGAATGTCCCCTTAATCCGATTGGACCCAACGACACAAGCTGCGGAAGACGAGGACATCGATCTCGATGAATTCACCAATGGAACTGATGAGGCGAAGTTGGAGGAGGCGAGGATCGAAGCGGAGAAGACCAGGAAACTGAAGAATCTCTTCAAAGGAAAGAAATTCTTCCTGAATCGTGAAGTTCCACGTGAGGCACTCGTCTTCGTCATCAGGTGCTTCGGGGGAGAGGTCTCCTGGGATAAATTATCGTTTGTTGGAGCCACGTTCGATGAGAACGATGAGACCATTACGCATCAGATCGTCGACAGGCCGAGTATGGAGAAACAGTTCATCTCGAGGTATTACGTCCAACCGCAATGGATCTTTGATTCTGTTAATGCTAAAGAAATTCTCCCGGTTGAGAATTATTTGATGGGTGCTATTTTACCGCCGCATTTGTCGCCGTTCACCAATGCTCAATTGGATCAAGTCTACATGCCACCGGAGGAACGTGCGTTGAAGGATCCAAACTTCAAGGTTACAACTCCGGGGGGAGAATCTGATGAGGAAGAGGTTGAGGGTGAAGAGGAGGAGATTATCGAGGCTACTGATGAAGATGAACCAACTGAAGATGAAGAGGAAGAAGAGGAGGAGGAGGTGGAGGCAGAGACTGAAGAGGAGAAAAAGGAGAAGGAACGTTTGGCTAAGAAGAAGGCGATGAAGGTGAAACCTGGGGAAATCGTTCGGGAAGATCCGTGGGCCAAGGCGAAGCAGGAGAAACACGAGTTCAGGCTGAGGGAAAAAATGATCAAGAAGAAGCACAGGAATCTTTACAAGAGCATGATGAAGGGACGGGAGGACAGGGCCAAGGAGATTTGGCTGCTGAGGAAGAAGAGGAGGAATCATGAAACCGAGGAGAAAGAGAAGAGGAAGGAAGAGAGGAAGGTGAAGAAAATTAAAACTCAGTAATTTTGATATATTCTATTATTTGGAAATAAAACGCAGAATGTGTTTATGATGTATTTTTTTTATTTTCTTTTCCTTTTTTTTGCTTTTCTTTTCGACAGAGATGAATCACAGGTGGATTCATGGGCGATAAGGGAGTGGAAGAATATCACTTAGGAATAATTAATTAAAATATAATAAAAAACATTTAAAAAAGATTTGAAAAAGCGAATTGACTTTTTCATTTGACACTTTTTTTTGTTCACTTCCTAATCTCATAAAGGTATATCCTTCTTTTCTCTTAAATCCTCGTTTATCGTTTAATTATCAAATTGAGATTACAATGGTATAAAGAATCGTATAAATGTATAATAATATTTATATTTCTATATATTTATATTTATATATAATGACGCCAGCTCGCCGGAGAAGCGATTTTTATTTTTTTTTGTTCCTCTGCTCTTTTGTGCGAATTTCTTTTCTCTTTTTATCTAATAATTTAAAAAAAAATTACAAAACGGTCCTCCGTGCGAGCCGAAAGTTTGAGCCTTTTTTTTCAGTTGCGCGTTCTTTCACAATTATTATTGTTTTTTTTTTTTTTTCTTCTTTATTCACGATTATTTTCTTCCATCGTGACTCAATAAAAAAACGAGTTTGTGCATAATTTTCATTTGATTAATTAAAGCTGGTTTTTTCATTGACAGTGGCAAATTAATTTTTCGTGAAATTTCATTTCGAAAATAGTGTCTTCTTTTTCGTTTTTTAAAAAAACTAAAAAAAGATTACAATTAGAAGAAAATTTGTGCATAATCAATGAAAATAAAGCTCATTTTTGGGACCACGACTTGTGCCAGACATCAAGTACTATGCTTCAAGAGTCTTTCGCAGTTTTTCCGAAATATCTTTGAAATTAAGAGAGATAGGAAAATTTTCGTAGAGACCTTTTTTGTAGCTCTTGAAATTCGCTACAAAAAAGGTGATAACGAAAATTTTCCTATCTCTCATAGTTTCCGAGATATTTAACAAAAAGTGTGGAAATCACATAATGAGTCCGAAAATTAATAAAAAAAATTAAAAATACTGGGAAAGACTCTCAAGGTGCACATGGCAAAAAGAAGTGAATTCCTGGCACAGGTCGTGGTCCAGGACTATCTAAAGAATTCCTAATTCACCAATCCTTCGAATCTCTTCATCAATAAATTATATTAAAAAAATTGTGATGAAATCGATGAGAGCGCTTGGCAGAAATGCTTGATATGCCATTGATTCCAAATGAGTAATGATTTGTCTGAGCCCATTGAAAGGAGAATTGCCTCGACATCCACGGGATGCCGATGAATCTCGGCTTTAGATTCACTTTCAGATGTACTTGACACCTCTGGTCATCGACGAAGGCACAGTACACAAGTCTTCCCAAGTTCTTGATTCTTTTAAAGTAAAATCGCCCTTATTCACATAAAATAGCGAATCTCATCGTAAATTCTTAGTTAAAAAAATGCAGCATTCATTTTGGCACCAGGGAACGCGCCTCTTTTTTTCTCGTTTCATTAATTATCTTTCTTAACTTTTTTTTTTTCATCTATTCGTAATATAATATCTATATATGTTAAACATTCACGCAGTCAATCACGCACTTGACGATTTAAAAAAAATGAAAAAAAAGAAAACGAGAAAATCATAAAGAGAAGAATTGCACACTATTAAAAAAAATTAATTGTCTTTATCATTTTCATCGCTAATTAATGTAGAGATAATTTTCTTCATTTTTTTTCTATCAAGTTCACTTCTATACAAACACACATCTCATTCACGTTTTCATTTTCGTTATATCTATTAGTTTTTTTCGATTTTTTTTATCATTTTTGAAGAAGAGAGAATTCCATCGCGACTCTGAGTCCCGAGATTAGTAATTGGCTCATCTCCTCCTCTTGGCAGTTGCTGCGGCAATCATTTGTCGGATCATTGGCTCTGGGGAGCAGACACGTGGATCACATTTCATGTTACCATCGCCTCCGCAACTGAAAATAAATAAATTCATTAAAATTAATGATATTCTAACGACATCGTTAGTTTTTTAATTATATCTCGGAAACTAAACGAGATAGAGAAATTTTTGTAGATACCTTTTTCGTAGAGAATTTCAAGAGCTACAAAAAAGGTCTCTACGAAATTTTCTCTATCTCGCTTAGTTTCCGAGATATCTTCAAAAATCAGGAATTTCAATTTCTCAGACAAATCGCCAGTTTTTTGAAGATATCTCGGAAACTAAACGAGATAGAGAAATTTTCGTAGAGACCTTTTTTGTAGAGAATTCGAAGAGCTACAAAAAAGGTCTCTACAAAAATTTCTCTATCTCGCTTAGTTTCCGAGATATCTCAAAAAAACTGATGAAATAATTAAACTCAATTAAACTTCAACTTACGTGCAATGTAAACATGGTCCAGATGCCGATTTGATGACTTCCCCGACTCGATAAGCTTGTCCCTTGATCTGGCATCCGCTTCTCCTTGCCGCACCTTTATAAGCATGCGAGAGGAAGTGCGGTGGCAATGTCGTGGTGGTGGTCGTAGTGGTGGTCGTTACATTGAGTAAAGTCGCCATTGAAACATGGCACTCGTATCTCGGACAACAGAATCCATTAATAGGTTCCTGATGACATCCTCGAATGGGCGGAGGACAGCTCTGCTGCAGACAAATGATATCGCTCCGGAAGCAGAAGCAGAAGTCGCAGGGATCGTCCCTCGGAATCTGTTGAGCCGACACATAAACCTTTCCTCCGTATCTGCATGTCCCGGGTCCATAAATCGCCTGATCCTCTTCATCATAGTCTTCATTCGGATTCAGATAAGTGCCTCCATTAACTGGGAAATTGGGACTCTCTTCACCTGTACTTTGATCCGGATACTCTTCATGTGGGGGAAGAGGAGAACTCGAGGGTAAATAAGTCTCCTGAGGACTCGTGTAGACTTCGGACTCAGTAGCATTCTCCTGCGGGAATTCGTGCTCGATCGGGCTGATTGTCTGTTGGATCTCTGGTTCTTCCTCGGGGAAAATGGGGACTTGAGCCTGTTGGTCTTCATCGGTTGGTTCCAGGGCTTCCGATGGAAGTGGAGACGAGCTTTCTTCATGTTCAATTGGTTTCTCTTCATGGACCTCAGGCGCTTGAGTTTCCTCTGCTGGCGTTAATCTAGTGACAGTTTCCGGTTCTTCAGCAGGATGTGCAGTAGTTTCTGGTACTGAAGGTTCTTCTGCAATTGGTTTAATCGTCGGAGTCTCAGTGGGCTCTTCCGTTACCTCAGCCGCAGGGGTCTTCTCTTCTTCCGTTGGTGCGGGAGACGAGGGGATCTCTTCAGCTTCCGTAGAAGATTCAGAAACTTCTGGAGCACTCGTGGATGATGGAAGCTCAAGAGGAATTGATGGAGTTGTTTCTTCAGAGACTGGAGTCGTGGTTTCTTCGACTGATGGAGACGCCTCGGAAGACGGTTCCTTCGGTGGCTCTGGGGTTTCCCCGATTCTAGTTTCCGTTGTAACCGGCTCTTCGATTGGCGCTTCGGTCACTTTCTCTTCTTCAACTGGAGCTTCACTCGGCTTTTCTTCTTCTGCAGGAGCTTCAGTCGGTTTCTCTGCTTCGACAGGAGCTTCAGTCGGTTTTTCCTCTTCTGATGGGACTTCCGTGGGTTTTTCTTCGGATACCGGTTCCGTTGGTTTCTCTTCTTCGATTGGAGCTTCCGTTGGTTTCTGCTCTGGGATTTCTTCCTCAGATGGTTTAGCCTCTTCACTAGGCACTTCCGTTGGCTTTTCTTCTGGAATCGCAGATTCAGTTGGTTTCTCTTCGGCTATTGGACCTTCTGTTGGCTTCTCTTCAGCCATTGGACCTTCTGTTGGCTTCTCTTCAGCCATTGGACCTTCTGTTGGTTTCTCTTCAGCCATTGGACCTTCTGTTGGTTTCTCTTCAGCCATTGGACCTTCTGTTATCTCTTCTTCCACTGGAGTACTTGGTTTTTCTTCTGAAACCGGAGCTTCAGTCGGTTTCTCCTCTTCTTGAGCTTCTGTCGGCTTCTCCTCAGCCATTGGACCTTCTGTGACCTTCTCCTCACTCGTAATTCCACTCTCCGTTGATACTTCCACCGGAGTTTCACTCGGTTTCTCTTCCTCAACTGTTCCCTCAGTCTGCTTCTCTTCTGGAGCTGCACCTTCCGTTGTTTCCTCTTCTACAACTGGAGCCTCAGTTAATTTACCTTCTTCAGGCTTCTCCTCGATCTCCGGAGCCTCCGTAGGTTCCTGAGGTAACTCAGTCGATTTCTCTTCAATTCCGCCCTTTGTCACAATTTCTTCTGGTTTTACTGAACTAGTCTCTTCCATTGGCGTCGATTCTGGAGTTGCAAGTGTCACTGCCTCTTCTGGAACTACTGGAACCTCTTCGGGCTTCTCTTCAGTTGGTGCACTCGGCGTTTCCTCAGCAAGTGGAGTCTCAGTGGATCCCTCAACAGGAACCTCTTCAGATACACTGGGAGCTTCTGTCGATTTTTCAGTCGGAACAGACTCTGTTGGTAATTCTGCAGCAGGAGTTTCGGCCTCTGGTGCTTCTGTCAACTCTGGTTTCGCTTCCACAGGCACTGATGACTCGGTTTGCGCTTCTTCAGTTACTCCTGCCTCTGGTTGCACAGTTTGCTCTTCTTTGGGTGGTTCAGGAGCCTCTGGCGCCATCGTCATTTCCGCAGGTTTAATTGTTTCGGACTCTACTGTAGAGACTTCCAATGGTTTTTCTGTTTCTTCTGGGACTCTCTCAGTTTGAATTCCCTCGGTCGGTATTTCCTCTGGTTTCTGCTCTTCACTCGGCATCTCTTCCGGTTTCTCGGTTGACACTTCCTCTGGTTTCTTCTCCTCACCTTCTGGAGTAATTATTTCAGTAACTGGTGCAGAAGTCTGTTCTTCTACTATTGGAGTCTCTCCAGATTCGGGTTTACTTGTCTGTTCTTCTGGTACTCCTTCCGTTGCGATTGGCTCTTCTGGTTTCTCTCCGGGAGTTATTGCCTCTTCAGGAACAGATGGAGCTTCAGTCGAGACACCAGCTTCAGTCGGTTCTTGCGGTGCTGAAGTTGCTTCTTCGGATTTCGTTGTTTCCTCTTCAGGAATCACCGGTTGAGCTGTGCTTCCTTCTTCTGGTACTGGTGTAGACTCTTCTGGGGTCACTGGTACAGAAGTTGCTTCTTCTGGGGTTACAGGAGCACTTGTTGCCTCTTCCGGAATCACTGGAGCACCGGTCGCTTCTTCCGGAGCGACTGAACCGCTTGTTGCCTCTTCAGGAATCACTGGAGCACCGGTTGCTTCTTCTGGGGTTACTGCAGCACTTGTTGCCTCTTCAGGAATCACTGGAACACCAGTTGCCTCTTCAGGAATCACAGGAGCACTCGTTTCTCCTTCACTCACTGGTGCACTCGTTGCCTCTTCCGCTGGAGCACTCGTTGATGCTTCGATTGGAGTCTCAGGGGCTTCAGAAGGCTTTTTGGGCTCTTCAGGAAGAACCTCAGCAGCTTCTGTACTCGGAGTTTCTTCGGGTTTGAGGGTCTCTCCTTCGGAAACTGTCGCAGGTGTCTCAGATTCTGGAGTTGCAGGAGTTTCTCCTTCGACCTCCGGAGCCTGGGTTTCTTCCTCAATTGGAGTTTCTGGAGCTTCAGTCTGTTGCTCACTGATTCCTGCTTCTGTCGAAGGAACTATTTCAGGTGTCGATTCACTCGGTTGTTCTGGGGCCGGAGTTGCTTCTGGTTTAGCCTCTTCAACTGGAGTCTCTGTTGCTTCCGCTGGTTTCTCTGGCTCTTCAGCAGGCTTCTCCTCCTCCGGTTTCATCATTTCAACCCCTGCTGTCGTTGCCTCCATTTCAGCTGGTGGACTAGTACTTGCTTCTTCGGAAACAGCACCTTCCGTAGACACAGCCTCTGTAATACCTTCCGTACTGATCATTCCAGGTTCCGTTGGGGTTTCAGGTGATGCAGAGTGTTCTTCAGGGACTTCTGTTGACTTCTCAGATGTCGCTGAAGGCTCTTCGCTTGAGGAAGACACTATTCCATGGAGTGTAGTTAATTCTTCAGGGATACTGGTTGAAACCTCTTCAGGTGCAACCGTCTGTTGTCCTTCACTCGGAATTTCCTCTCCAATTTTCGTAACAACCTCGGTAACTGCTTCTATCGACTCTGTACTGGGTTCAATGGCCTCAGGTGCTTCTGTTGCTGCGGGTGCAGATGGTTCAGCTGTGGTAGCTTCCTTCATCGTGACTGGAGCTTCAGTCTCCACAATCGATGGTTCTTCAGGGATTCCAGGTGCACCCGTTTGCTCTTCAGGTTCCCCAATTACAGGTGTTTCGGTTGATGGAGCTCCTGGGACTTGAACAGGCTCCTCAGGGACCTTTTCGGCTTCTTGAGGAAGAACAGTGTGTTCTTCTACTGGAGCTTCTGATACAATCGGAGTCTCCGGGGCCTCAGTCATCTGCTCTTCACCCTCGGCCTTGGAAATCGGTGTAGTCTGCTCTGCCATTTGATTACCAGCTTCTAAACCAACCGTTGGAGATGCGTCGCATGCGTACATTGGACAACAGGCATCAGCGACTGCGTGAATAGGCATGCAGTTGGACATGTGACTAGGAGGTGGGGAACACTGGACAAGTTCGCACTGAACGATGCTGCTGACACATTGGCAGCTCAATTGACATGGGTTCACTGGGGGAATCGCGGAATTGTTGGCGTAACTCTCGCCGTCAACTAGACAGTTGCCTTCACCCGGAATTCCTGATGGCACGTATTCTTCAGCGCCTGTTGAAGTCGACTCCAAAGGCTGTTCGGTTGTCGGTGTCTCTTCTATCTTCTCCGTTACCTGAACCGGTTCCTCTTCCTCAGGTGCAACACTTGGTTCTTGCGGTTTTTCTTCTTCTACAGGAGCTTCGGTCGCTGGTTTCTCTTCGGTAATTGAAGGTTCCGTGGGTTCTTCTGATGGAGTCTCTTCACTAGCGGGTTCTTCAGGTTTCTTCGGCTCTTCTTCGGGTTGTTCACTAGGTACAGCTTCCGTTGCCTGTTCCACTGGGGTAATTTCTTCAATTGGTGCTTGAGGAGCTTCAGTTGGCACTTCATTCGAAATCGCCTCGGTTACAGCTTCAGTGGACACTTCAGCAGGTTCACCAGTCGTTACACTTGGTTCTTCAGGGATTACTGATGTTTCGGTGGAAATTTCTGGGGTAATTGCCTTCGTGGTTTCTTCAGCAGGGATCGATGCTTCTGTCTGCTCCTCAGGAGCAGCTGACGATGGCTCGCCTGTGGCTTCTTCAATTGGTGCCTCTGGAGAAGATTCAGATACTGGGACAGGGGTTGTCTCCATTGCGCCTTCGACAGGTGCCGATGGTTCCTCGATTGTCTTCTCAGTAGGCTCTCCTTCACTCACTTCCGGAATCTTTTCCTCAGGAGCAGGAGTTGGTGCTGGTTCTTCCGGCTTCTCTTCAGGTACTGCAGCCGGTATTTCATTCGTCTCTGTCGTTTTCTCTTCAGTCACTGGGGCTTCTGTAGGTATTCCCTCTTCGATAGGCTTCTCTGATGAAGGAGTAATCGGTTCTTCACTCGGTTGTTGCTCTGCAGTGACTTCTTCGATCGGTTCTTCCGAAATACCTGATTCAGTTGTCTTTTCTTCGATCACAGGAGCTTCAGTAGCTTCACCCTCACTCGGTAATTTCTCAGTCTCCGTTTCCTCTATGATACCAGTTACTGTTTCTTGAGGTCCTTCCGTGGGTTTCTCCTCTGCGATTGGTTCTTCACTCGGTTTCTCTTCCTCAGGGGCTTCAGTCTGCTGTACTCCACCCTCTTCAGGGACTGACGGTTTTGCTGGCTCCTCCGAAACGACAGATGGCTCAGTAGGCTCTTCAGAAATGGATACAGTTGGAGTAGCCTCTTCCTCAGGTTTTCTTTCAGGTGATTCAATCTTCTCCGTTGATGGCTCTTCAGGAAATTCCACAGACTCAGTTACTTGTTCTCCAGCTTCCTCAGGTTTCTCTTCGGCAACTGGGAGTTCAGTCGATGCAGTTGCTTCTTCAACAGGCGTTATCGAAGATGTCTCTTCAGGTAAACCTGTTGAAACCTCTTCAGGCTGCTCAACATGTGGAGCTTCGGTTGAGCCTTCGGTTGATGACGCAGGCTGTGCTTCAGTGACTGGTGTTTCTTCAGTAGCTTTCATTGGTCCCTCAGTCTCGCTCACTTCACCCGGTAACTCCGTTTGCTGCTCTTCAGATGGAACTTCCGGTGCACTTTCAGTACTAGCTTCTGGAGCCTCTGAAGATGGAACAGGGGATGCTTCTTCTGCTGGAGTCGTCACGGGTTCTTCAACCTCCTCAGACGATTCCTCAGAGCTTGTTGGTTCAGTAGCACTTGGAGCCTTCGCTCCAGCCTCTTCAGAACTTGTTTCTCCACTCACTTCTAATCCCTTTGTCGGCAGTTCTTCAGCGGATGATTCTGTTGAAATTTCAGGGGCTTCAGAAGAAGAAATTTCAGTCTCTGGGCCTTCGGAAGAAGGAGAAATCTCCTTAATCGGTTCAGTGGGCGTTATTTCTTCGGGTTCACCGGTTGTTTCAGATATTGGTGCCTCTGCCTCAGGTTTCTCCTCTTCCTCAGGCTTCTGCTCTTCTCCCGGCAGTTCGGTTCCACTGGGAACAGTGAACGTAGGGTGATAAGTGGTCGGAATAATCACTTCCGGTGCTTCAGTGATTAAACTATCAGGTGCATGGCTTTCAGCTTCAGTCTTGTAACCCTCAGTCACGTGAACTTCAGTCACAGATTCCTCATCCTCTGCCTTCATTACTGGTACACGTGGGGGAATGGAGATGCCGGGAGGACCTGTTGTAGGTACTTCTGGCACTTCTTCAGGCTGTTCCGTCATTTGAGCGGCGCCTTCTTCATGCGTTGGTTCACTGGGGATTAATGCTTCACCTTCGGTCGGAGCGAGAGTAATCTCTTCAGGTTTCTGCTCAATTTCAGGTTCAACAGGTTTCTCTTCTTCAACTGGTTTAATTTCTTCCTTCGGACCTTCAGTCGAAATCTCTTCACCCTTCGTTACAGCTTCCTCAGGAGATTCCGTCGGAATTCCCTCTTCAGGCTTCTTCTCTTCAGCCTCTGGAACTCCGGACACAGTCGTACCTTCAGCAGTTTCCGTAGTTCCAATTGGTTCAACTCCTTCCGGTTCTTTATGCTCTTCTATAATCTCCGGCTCTTCAGGCTTCTGTTCCAACTCAACTCCTTCCGTAGATTCTTCAGGAACTCCAGTAACCTCTTCTGGTTTAATTTCCGGTAATTCTTCCGTTGGTATCTGGTCTTCCTTTCTCCCTGGAACCGACGGCTTTTCACTCGATACCATTACTCCTTCAGTGTGATCAATCTCAGGCTCTTCCTCTGGTTTCGCCGCTTCAGTCGTTACTACCTCTTCAATCTTCGGCACCGTTGGAGCTTCAGTCTCTTCTTCTTCCGGAATATGGGTCGTTTCAGAAGACTCAGTAGCACTCTCCGGGGTAATGACCTCTTTCGGTACTTCGTTGTCTTCTGTAACGGTCTTTATCGTCGTTTCCTCTGAAATTCCACCAGGTGGTAGAATCTCCTCATGCACCTGATGATCCTCCGGAATTGCATTGTCAGCGCCGGGGAAAATTTCTTCCTGCTTCTGTCCTTCAACCTCTTCGGGTGCTAATGTTGCCTGAGTCGCTACAATCTCATTCTCATCCGTTACTGGATGCTGCGGCTCTGCTTCACCATCTAAAAAAAAAAAAATATCATGAAAAATCGAGCGTAAAATATTCAACCGCAAGGAATATTCTATTAATTTTTGAAATTGCTGCATTACAATGTTATATTGGAACAATCATAAAACTGTAAATAAGATTATAATATCTTTGTTTTGTTATTCGAGAAACGAATGAAATGAATTCAATGAATTGATCCAATATTGAAATTGATTCTCTCACCGCATTCGTACGTGGTTGGACAGCATTCGCCTTCTGGCGGTGGTAGTGCAGTGCAATTTTTACCATGCGTCTTCATCGGTGTACCGCAATCCTGCACAGCACACGCAATATCACCTCGGAAACAGTAGCAATGTTGACATGGTTCTTTAGCAGAAATGAGATCTCCGTCGTTGTAAATCTGTCCTTTGTGGAAGCACTGAGGTGCTCCAATGCCAGGTGCCATTGTCGTTGTCATTATCAATCCAGGAGTTGGTCCAACAGTCGTTCCAGGTTCTTCCTCGTAATCTGGAAATTGTGCCGATGTTAAATACATGAATTTACGGGGTTTTAATTTAATTTCTTGAGTACTTACCGCAGTTGTATTTTACTGGACAACATATTCCTGGATGATAAACAGGCTTGCATCCAGCCACCATCAACGTGCACTCCTGCATGAGGCAAGTCGTTCGGTTTCTGATGCAATAGCAGAGTTCACAGGGATTATTTGGATCCGTTGGTAATTGCGCACCGTCAGCGAAGAATTTATTGTCGATACTGCATCCGTAATTGTCGTGGAATCCAATGTCTGTGGATTCGGCTTCTGGAGTTGTTGTCGTTGAGGTCAGAAGTTGTACTGGAACCTCCGGGCAGGTTATCACCGGGCAACACTGATCCGGACGCTTTTCCACTTTGCAATCCTGGCCGATGGCCTTTGTGAAGGGGCACACGCGGAGGTAGCACATGAGCATTCGGTTGTGACACGTGCAGTTCAAGCAGGGCTCGTTTGTGGATATCCGGTCGCCCTCGTCGTAATGCTGGAAGTTGTAGTAACATCCGGTTGATGCTGAAAAAGGAAATTTTGGGTTAGGTTTTGAGAATTTGTTTTGATTTTTGGGTTTGAGTGAGGGTGAAATTGGGGATAATGGGAGGTGTTATGGGGTTTTTTTTTGAATTTATTTGAGAAAGGCTGAAGAATGTGCTAATGTGTGATTAGAATATTCCTCGGTGGATTAACCGAGGGTTTTGCCCATGTGAGATGCTAGGGAGTTCGTGAGTGGGATTTTTTAGTGGAGGAGAGGCTTTTTTGTGATGGGTTTGGTGGATTGTTGAATGTACTTGATTGAGTAATTAATTATATTATTTTTTGGTAAATAATATGGGTAAATATTATTTATCATGAGAATTTGTTAATTTATGGGATTACTTGAGTTTTTTTGGTGGAATATATTCTGGCGAAATTTGTTATAATTTGACACAATTCTGAAGGATTTGACAGATTTTGACAGAAATTCCGGAGAATTTAGAAAAAATTTGGGAAAATGAGAAATTGTGTCATGACAGAATATTTTGTGACTTTTGTGAATTTCTCATTTTCTCACGAGAAAATGGAAAATTTTGATACAATGACAGCGACTAATTCTGTCAAAAATATGACAAATAATGATTTATGGGATTACTTGAGTTTTTTTGGTGGAATATATTCTGTCAAATTTTCTAAAAACAGATTTGTTGCAATTTGATTTTTGATTTTTGGGTTTGAGGGCTCGGGTACTCACAGCCATCGTATTCAGCAAGCTGCGTCGTATCCTCTTCGTATACTGGAGCTGTAAAAATAATAAATGTTGTTGTTATTTGCAGGAATTATTGTAGGGGTAGAATGGGCGAATTTTTATAATGATTTATTTGAAAAGCTGAGGAAATTTCAGGTGGAAAACATGGGTCACTCGATTTTTTCTCATTTTTTTTTCAAAATTATCTTTTTGAAAATTTTGAAAAATCAAAATTTTGAGAAAAATTTTAAAAAATGAATTGTGACACATGATTTCGGGGTAAAATTTCCTCAGCTTTTCAATGGAATTATTTTAAAAAGTCCATCTCCAATAGTTTTTTATTATTTTCATGATAAGAATAATGTAATAG
The DNA here is from genome assembly GCA_963565655.1 of Aleiodes testaceus. Classification (NCBI taxonomy): domain Eukaryota; kingdom Metazoa; phylum Arthropoda; class Insecta; order Hymenoptera; family Braconidae; genus Aleiodes; species Aleiodes testaceus. The sequence goes on from OY751423.1 coordinate 790,477, forward strand.
AAAAAACTTCCAGAAAATAAAGGAAAAGGAAAGAATGAGTGAAAAAGCGTCATATGGTGTTGGCGTTATGTTTCAGTGGATTCCTCGTTAACACCCCAATGTGCAAAAAGCCCCAAATAATAGATTGGAAAAGGACAGAGCATCCCCCAACTTTTATTCCTTTTCTTCTCGTCTCCTTCTTTTTTCCCTCGTTTTGTCTAAAAATATCTGGGGAAATTAAAGTGTCACTGGTAGCATTACTCATCACTGCCCCTTTCATTCTGTTTAGCACATTCTCATTCTCTTATTCTGCAGAAACGTTTCCCTCACAGATTTATCCCAAATTGCTGAATCTCCAGGCACTCAAGTAGATTAAAACCTTTGACAGGAGGAATTAAAGTGCCTGAATTTAAAAGTCAATGGAGCCTTTTTGTAGAGAATTTAATTCTCCACAAAAAAGGTGTCTTGATAAATTTTCGTAAAGTTAATGGTTTTTGAGATATTTAAGAATTAATTGAGGATGGAAAGAATTTTTTTGCAAACATTGAATTCGGATTATTTGTTTATCTTCGGAATATCTCGGAAACCAGTGGGTTTATGGGAATTTGTCAAGAGACCTTTTTTGTAGAGAATTTAATTCTCCACAAAAAAGGTGTCTTGATAAATTTTCCTAAAGTTAATGGTTTTTGAGATATTTAAGAATTAATTGAGAATGGAAAGAATTTCTTTTTGAGGTTTTAAATTGGATTATTTCTTTCTCTTTGAAATATCTCAAAAACCATCGGGTTTAGGAAAAATTATGAAGGGACCTTTTTTGTAGAGAATTCAATTCTCCACAAAAAAGGTCTCTTGCTATTTTCCCCTAAACCCAATGGTTACCAAGATATTCACGATTTAATAGAGATTGTAAAGAATTTCGTCTAAAACATTGAATTTGGATTATTTGTTTATCTTCAAAATATCTCGAAAACCATTGGGTTTAGGAAAAATTATGAAGAGACCTTTTTTGTAGAGAATTCAATTCTCCACAAAAAAGGTCTCTTCACATTTTCCCCTAAACCCAACGATTTCCAAGATATTCAAGAATAAATCATTCCACCCATCAAAACTCTCCAACTTGTCCAATGAACTCCTGCAAATAGCATCATTCTGATTGATTCATGAATCCCCATGAAAAAAAACCGTAAACTCGAGACTTTCCCATGCATGACTCGACTACAAATTATCCCAATCCATTCTCAAATGATATGTGCAAAAGAAAATGCCTATTTCCTTGGAATAAATTCAATCGTATCGTGTTATCCATTATTTTCTCCTCTTTTCGCATAATCGACGTTTGAATTCTCGTCTCGTGCAAATTCCCTTGCATATGAATCCTCTCGCATTGTCACTTGCATCAGGTGATAAGAAAAAAGGAGGCAAAGGGCTCGAAGGATTTTTTTTTGAGATTTAAATAAAATAAAAGCACGATATCAGCATTCCGGAAAGTCTCGGCTTGGAACACGCAGACAATTTCCAACGAATCCAATTGTACTGGGAAATGTCCAACTGCATGAATGAGGTGCATGTGTGTGAATCGTCATGAGTCTTTTCTCTCTCTCCCTTTCTTTAAATTTCTTTTTTTCATTCGACTCTTTTCAGAGTTACGAGACTCGCGTTCTTTCACGAAGTACTTACACGTCCATCGTGTCACGCGCACTTTTGCTAAACGGAAATTATGTGGGACGGGATAATTGTTAATGTCCATTTATTGATTTTGATCGTCTGATCAATGGGAAATTGTTGGTGCAAGGCTTCTGAATGAGGGGACCGTTATGTGAGGATGGAATTGGGGATAATGGGAGGTGTTATGGGGTTTTTTTTGGAATTTATTTGAGAAAGGCTGAAGAATGTGCTAATGTGTGATTAGAATATTCCTCGGTGGATTAACCGAGGGTTTTGCCCATGTGAGATGCTAGGGAGTTCGTGAGTGGGATTTTTTAGTGGAGGAGAGGCTTTTTTGTGATGGGTTTGGTGGATTGTTGAATGTACTTGATTGAGTAATTAATTATATTATTTTTTGGTAAATAATGTGGGTAAATATTATTTATCATGAGAATTTGTTAATTTATGGGATTACTTGAGTTTTTTTGGTGGAATATATTCTGGCGAAATTTGTTATAATTTGACACAATTCTGAAGGATTTGACAGATTTTGACAGAAATTCCGGAGAATTTAAGAAAATTAGGGAAAATGAGAAATTGTGTCATGACAGAATATTTTGTGACTTTTGTGAATTTCTCATTTTCTCACGAGAAAATGGAGAATTTTGATGCAATGACAGCGATTAATTCTGTCAAAAATATGAGAAATAATTATTTATGGGATTACTTGAGTTTTTTTGGTGGAATATATTCTGTCAAATTTTCTAAAAACAGATTTGTTGCAATTTGACACAATTCTGAAGGATTTGACAGATTTTGACAGAAATTCCGGAGAATTTAGAAAAAATTAGGGAAAATGAGAAATTGTGTCATGACAGAATATTTTGTGACTTTTGTCAATTTCTCATTTTCTCACAAGAAAATGGAAAATTTTGACACAATGACAGTGACAAATTCTGTTAAAAATATGACAAATAATGATAAATTGTGTCATGACTTAATATTTTGTGATTTTTATGAATTTCTCATTTTCTGCCAAGAAAATGTCAAAATTTTGTCAACATTTTTCATGAAAAAATGCGAATATTCCTTCTTTGAGTATCAATTGCAATATCCTGTCATATTTTGACAAAAATTCCGAAGAATTGAAAAAAATGATGGAAAATGTAAAATTGTGTCATGACAGAATATTTTGTGATTTTTATGAATTCCTCATTTTCTCACAAAAAAATGTCAAATTTTGATACAATAACAACAACAAATTCTGTCAAAAATATGACAAAAATTATTACATTTTTCATGACAAAATATTATTTATCATCAGAATTTGGAATATGAAGATTTTTGAGTATTTTCCAAAAAAACAAATCTGTTACGATTCGAAACATTATCATAAAGTTCATCATATTTTAATTTTTACAAAAATTCCAAATAATTAAAAAAATGATGGAAAATAAAAAATTGTCTAATAACACAATTTTTTTTTTCATTATCACACCTATGACGTAATACATCTAAGCTTCTATTCAGATGAATCCACTGCCTAACGGATCGGTCATTCCCCTCACTCCCAAAAATCTCCAATTTTACGCCTCAATCCTCCGAATACCTCATAATCACCTTTTTTTTGTCTCTTTTTACTGTTAGACCCCGAGCACCATTTTTTCCCATCTAAAATCGTGTTATCCTTTTTTCTATTCTATCTGCAGCACTTGTGGGATCTCATTCCAGTGGTCAATAATGAATTGAATGAAATGTGACGGAGTGGAATGACGGTTTCAAGTTCTCTCTGAAGCTTCCAAAAAAAAACCCCCAGAATTCTCCACTCTTTCCCAAATATCTCGAAAACCCTTGGAGATACGAAAAAAATCATAATGACCTTTTTTGTAGAAAAAAGTCAGATCTACAAAAAAGGTTATTATGATTATTTTCGTATCTCTAACGGTTTCCGAGATATTGACCAAAAACAATTGTGAAAGTGGGAAATTATGTAAGATGAGAAGAAATCTCTTTCTCTTTCTACTCAAGGTGTTCAGTGAAGCGTGCAAGAAGCACGCGGTTAATGGTAATGAACTTTTAGCTCAGAGAGTCAGACAAGGTCGTTCACAAATGATTTCATAATCCTTTCGTACACATTCGTATTACGTTAACGTTAAACAGTGACAATTATGATGATTTTACGAGAATTTAATGAATATTTATCAAAAAAATTCACAAATCTTTATTATAATTGGATGGAAAATAGTTCATAAACTTCACTTTCAGTTTGCACTTTAGTTTCGTTGAAAAAAAAAGAAGCAATTTCCTCAATATTTCACTCTGCACCTTTTGCCAGATCCATAAATTTTTATTGTTTTTCCACAAAATCTCATTTATATACAATTCTTCAACTTTTCGTTAGTCATCCATGAAAAATTACATGCTTCCTCATTCTCTGCACAAAAAAAAAGGGAAAAATAGAGGAAAATGTTGAGAAAAAAGTAGAATTTTTTTCTTTTTTTTTTTTTCGTTATTTTCACTTTATTAATGAATTAATGAATGAAATAATTGGGTCAAATTTTCTTTAAAAAAAAACGTATTTTTACAAAAATTCCGAAGAATTAAAAATAAATGAAAAATTGTGTCATGACATATTTTGTGAATTTCTCATTTTCTGCCAAGAAAATTATGGAAAATGAAAAATTGTGTCATGACAAAATATTTTGTGACTTTTGTGAATTTCTCATTTTCTCAAAAGAAAATGGACAAATTTTGATACAATGACAACAACAAATTCTGTCAAAAATATGAGAAAAATTATCACATTTTTCATGACAAAATATTATTTATCATAAAAATTTGTCAATTTTTTGTTGAAATATTTTGACAAAAATTCCGAAGAATTAAAAATAATGATGGAAAATGAGATGAAAATGACTTTTCTGAATTTCCCATTTTCTCACAACAAAATGTCAAATTTTGATACAATGACAGCGACAAAATTCTGTCAAAAATATGACAAATAATGTCTCATTAATAAATTAATGACTGAAGTAATTGGGTCAGATTCTCGAAAATAAACGATTTTTTCCGGATAATTTAATCCGTGTCACGCTGACGCTGCACCCACGCGTTCCGTTATGGCCACAACGGTTATGACCGCAGCTGACCTCAGCAAAAGTAGCCTCCAGGAGTGGAACGAATACGAAATATATATCCAAAGTGTCTGAGTGAGACAGTGAATGAGAAGGGCCTTTTTTTAAAAAAGAATTCCTTTTATTCATCTCTCTAATGCAAAACGCAACAATGGCCTCTTTATCTCATTCTCATGGCCCTGTATATGGCCCCGAGGTACATTTCAAGAAGAACTATCTTGATTATGCGATAAAAAGGCTTTATGTGTCGTCCTTATGTATGAGGCACTACCTGTTACTGAATACATTGGGTGAAAGGATTTTCTTTACGATTTAAATTAGATTATTTGTTTCTTTTCAAAATATCTCGAAAACCGTTGAGTTTTTGAGGATTTCTCAAGAGACCTTTCTTTGAGAGAATTTAATTCCACACAAAAAAGGTCTCTTGATAAATTCTCCTAAAGTCAATGGTTTTTGAGATATTCAAGAATTAATGAAAAATGGAAAGGGTTTTTTTTTTATAAGATTTAAATTTGATTATTTGTTTATTTTGAAAATATCTCGAAAACCGTTGAGTTTAGAGGAATTTGTCGGGAGACCTTTTTTTTAGAGAATTTAATTCTCCACAAAAAAGGTTCCTTGATAAATTTTCTTAAACCCAATGGTTTCCAAGATATTCAAGAATTAATGAAAAATGTAAATAATCGTCTTTTTCAAACATTTAAATTGGATTATTTCTTTCTCCTCAAAATATCTCAAAAATAATCAAGTTTTTGAGAATTCTTCAAGAGACCTTTTTTGTAGATAATTGAATTCTCTACAAAAAAGGTCTCTTGATAAAATCCCATAAACTCAATGGTTTTCAAGATATCCAAGAATTAATGAAGTTTTTTATAGAATTCATTGTGTCCATTGAATTGTCCGAGGATTGAAGATGTCATTGAATCGAAGAATCACCTGGGTCCTTAACCCTGGGTGGTTAAACCGGCCTGCACTTAAACGGAAGCTGACGATACCACGAAGAGGAGCACTGCTATTACTACTACTCAATGATTCCTGTTTATGTGTACGTGTTACAGAAGTTGGTGTGCCATGGGAAATGTCCTAGTACAGAAGAACCAGGCACTTTAGCACAGCTGAGATTGAGGAAAAAGCCTATTTCTCTGATGAATGTGACAATTTTAGTCAAGTTGCAAGAACAAGCGAGACGATTTAAAGAAAAAGAGGAAGCTGTCCATGTTGCCTTCACTTATCCACAAGAACAGAACAATTAAATTCATTAATCAAATGGTTCAAACAAAATATTGATTTTCGAAAAATTTAATCTGTTAAAATTTGTGACATTGACTTTTGTGAATTTCTGGTTTTCTCACAAGAAAATGGAAAATTTTTATACAATGACAGCGACTAATTTTGTCAAAAATATGACAAAATATTATTTATCATGAGAATTTGTTAATTTATGTGATAACTTGAATTTTTTTGTTGAAATATGAAGATTTTTGAGTATCAATTGGAACATCCTTTAACATATTTACACAAAAATTCCGAAGAATTGAAAAAAAATAAAAATTGTGTTATTGCTTAATATTTTGTGTTTTTTATGAATTTCTCATTTTCAGCCAAGAAACTGTCAAAATTTTGTCAACATTTTTCATTAAAAAATCGGAATATTCAATTTTTGAATAACAATTGAAATATCCTGTCATATTTTGTCAAAAATTCCGAAAAATTAAAAAAATTTATGGAAAATGAGAAATTGTGTTATGACATAATATTTTGTGAATTTCTCATTTTCTCACAAGAAAATGGAAAATTTTGATACAATGACAGCGACTAATTTTGTCAAAAATATGACAAAATATTATTTATCATGAGAATTTGTTAATTTATGTGATAACTTGACTTTTTTTGTTGAAATATGAAGATTTTTGAGTATTAATTGTAACAAATTTTCTAAAAAAAACGAAACTGTTAACAAAAATTCTGAAGAATTAAAAAAAAATGATGGAAAATTAAAAATTGTGTCATGACAGAATATTTTGTGATTTTTGTGAATTTCTTATTTTCTGCCAAGAAAATGTCAAAATTTTGCCAACATTTTTGATGAAAAAATCGTAATATTTTGTCAAATTTTAATTTATAATATTTTTCCAAAAATTCCGAAGAATTAAAAGAAATTATGGAAAATCAAAAATTGTGTCATGACACAATATTTTCTGACTTTTGTCAATTTCTCATTTTCTCACAAGAAAATGGACAAATTTTGATACAATGACAGCAACAAATTTTGCCAAAAATATGAAAAAATATTATTTTTTCCTTGGAATATGAAAATTTTTGATTTTTTCAAAGAAAAAGAGAAATCTCTCCCCAAAAAAGTGAAAGAACAATTAAATTAATTAATCAAACAGTTCAAACAAAATATTATTTTTCCCCCAAAGAATGCCGAAGCATCTCCACCTCATTCTCCACCACATGGAGCGTGTCTAGATGTGCAGCCAAGCACGAAGATAAACTGGAGAAGCTTCAGAGGAAAGTATGAAGAAGATGAAGCTGGTGTGAAGAACGATACTGAGTAATTTAATTTTTTATTACATCCTCCCAGTAATTTCACAAATTTCTCCTCACTCCATCCTCACTTATGCTAATCCCAATAATTGAAAGATCACTCGATGCAAATTTATGCAATTCCAAGTAAATATTTATAATAAATAACCCGGAATTAATGAGAATAAATGAAGTATAATGAAACATACCAGAATTTGTGGATTGTAGAGTCACGATAATCAGAAGAAAAATAATTATTCCAGGCCGGTAGAGCCCGGCACACAACCCCGTCATCTTCCGTATCCTGAAACAAATAAATAAATATTTAATTTATATTTCTGTATTTAATCAACATTTATTCTTACACCTTTTTTTTCTCACTTCAGGTTAACCCGTCTGGAGATAAGTTGGTGAACAGTCCTGGGTATTATAAACTCCGGAAACCCAAGTTGCGATAAGGTAAGAAGATATTTTCCACAAGAGAACTATTAAATATTTTCCATAAAAGAAGGTTTATCGCGTAATCCAGGTGAGGATATGTTAGTGCTTTTATAAAGAATAATGGATATTTTTAAGTGGTAAACCGTGGGAATCCATCAGATTTTCCGTTATTTAACGGAAGACATGGGTTTTCATTTAAATTTGTCATAATTGTCTTTTTAGTTATTTGAAGAGATGAAAAATCGGTGGAAACCCGGAAAAAGTTTGGTTTTGTCGGCAAAGATGTAAAGGGTAAAAGGTGATTAAGGTTTATTTTGTGAATTTTGTGGAAAATATGGGAAAATTATTACATTTTTCATGAATTAATGTTATTTATCATCGGAATTTTTTTATTTTTGTGAAATTCTGGGGGATTTTCTAAAAAAAAACAAATTTGGCATAATTTGACACAATTCTGAAGAATTATAAAAAATTATGGAAAATGAGAAATTGTGTCATGACAGAATATTTTGTGATTTTTGTGAATTCCTGATAACAACAAATTCTGTCAAAAATATGAGAAAAATTATTACTTTTTTCATGAGAAAATATTATTTATCATCAGAATTTGGCAATTTATGTGAAAACTTTTTTTTTTTTGTTGAAATGTGAAGATTTTTGAGTATCAATTGCAACAAATTTTCAAAAAAAAGGGAAATCTGTTCACAAAAATTCCGAGGAATTAAAAAAAAATGAAAAATTGTGTCATGACACAATATTTTGTGAATTTCTCATTTTCTTCCAAGAAAATGTCAAAATTTTGTCAACATTTTTCATGAAAAAATCCGAATATTCAATTTTTGAGTATCAATTGCAATATCCTGTCATATTTTTATAAAAATTCCGAAGAAATTAAAAAAAATGATGGAAAATGAGAAATTGTGTAATAACATAATATTTTGTGACTTTTGTAAATTTCTCATTTTCTCACAAGAAAATATCAAATTTTGCCAAAAATATGACAAAATATTATTTATCATCAGAATTTCTCAATTTATGTCATAACTTGACTTTTTTTCTTGTAATATGAAGATTTCTAAGTATCAATTGTACCAAATGTTCTAAAAAAAATCCCAAGAAATTGAAAAATAATAATGAAAAATAGTGTAATGACTTAATATTCCATAATTTTTGTGAAAACCCGGAAAAAGTAATTTTTCGTCGGCAAAGATGCAAAGGGTAAAAGGTGCTCAAGGTTTCCGCAAGTACATGAAATGGTTTTGTGAAGTGCACGTGGGCAGCACGACCTCCATTGTGACCCCACCTCCCATACTGGACCAAAGTGACACTCGAGAGTATATCCTGACGCTCGTTAGCATTACACCGGTGTCAGTTTCCCCTTGACGTTGAAAAGAATGAATAAAGGTACGAAGGGAAAAAACGAGACATCTCTCACATTTATGAGATAGCAGAGTATACTTCCGGTCAGAGGGAGAATCTTCCGTGGGTGTTTTGGTATTCAGCTGGTGACTTCATTCAGCTGAGAATTCGGTGAATGGTGAAGAGATTGAAGAGTCTAAAGAAACCGCAACATTCAGGATTTTTTTCAAGAATTATCAACTAAAAAAAAAAAAAAAAAAAAAAAAAAAAAAAAAAAAAAAAATGTTTTCATGATTTTCATGTCATGAATAAAGTGTTTGAATCATTGGGATCGTTCTTTGGTGATTGATTGAGACATTTCAATTGTCCAGTGATTGATGTAAGAGTTTCCTTCGTTTAAATATATTCAAGATCACGTAAGTGGCTTTCTCGAGATTGGCAAAGGGGTAATCATATTCCGCGTTCCACGGTAATGGTGAGCACCATGGAAGCCTTGAGGCTGATAACGGAACTGTGTAAACACGAGTGCCAACCCCTTTTTCAGAATGTCCATTATTTAGCGTGGATATGCTTCATTCAAATGATTAATTGATGAATTAAAAGTGAGTAGATAAATTGGAATATTTTGAAAATGGAAAATTAATTGTTATTTGAAGTTAACGGGGGAATTTTGGGTTGAATATGAGAAAAATTATCACATTTTTCGTGACTAAATATTGTTTATCATCAGGATTTGTTAATTTATGTGATAACTTGAGGTTTTTTTTTGTTGAAATATGAAGATTTTTTTAGTGACAATTGTAACGAATTTTCTAAAAAAAATAAATCAAATAATTATGGAAAATGAGAAATTGTGTAATGACTTAATATTTTGTGAATTTCTCAACATTTTTCATGAAAAAATCGGAATATTCAATTTTTGAGTATCAATTGCCATATTTTGTCAAATTTTTATTTAACATTTTTTTCCAAAAATTATGGAAAATGAGAAATTGTGTAATGACACAATATTTTGTGACTTTTTGTGAATTTCTCATTTTCTCACAAGAAAATGTCAACATTTTCATGACTAAATATTATTTATCATTAGGATTTGTCAATTTATGTGATAACTTGACTCTTTTTTTTGAAATATGAAGATTTTTGAGTATCAATTATAACAAATTTTCTAAAAAACCCAAATTTGTTGACAAAAATGGAAAAACGTGTCATAACACAATATTTTGTGATTTTTGTGAATTTCTCATTTTCAGCCAAGAAAATGTCAAAATTTCATCAACATTTTTCATGAAAAAATCCGAATATTCAATTTTTAAGTATCAATTTCAATATCCTGCCACATTTTGTCAAAAATTCCGAAGAATCAAAATAAATTCTGAAAAATAATAAATTGTGTAATGACAATATTTTCAGAATTTCTCATTTTCCCACAAGAAAATGTCAAATTTTTATCCAAAAATCGCCTTTCTCATGATTAAATATTTATCATCAATTCCCGTGATAACTTCTGAATATCCTCAATTAAAATAACTAATTAATGAATGAAAAGTGTGAGTGAACAGACCCAAACCGTTAAAAATCTTTAAACTGCTCAAGAAACCATAAAGCCTGGTCCTGAAAGTGTAAACCTCTGCAAGAATAAGAGTCCCTAACGGATTGGATTCGGCTGGCGCTTCTGAAAGAGAAACAGGAAAACTCATCACCTCATCACGATAACAAAAAAGGCACAAAATAAACCCCAAGTGCGATGCACCCGTCTACTTCTCGAGTACTCTCTAATTGATTCGCAAGAAGGTCGAGGATGGATGTTTCTCCAACTCTTATTCATTCTCCTCCAGGCCTTTGGGCATTTTCACTGAAAATTTCATTCCTGCACTTCGCAGCTCGGCTCTAATTGATTCGTGGAGGAGTTTTGAGAAAGGAATAATCCAGGCAAACACACAGAACAAAGTAGGAAGTGGCAGAGGCCTCTGGAATCATCAATCCACGAGTTTTCAGCGCCAAAGTTGGCACAATGACGCCTGACCGCTAATGCAATCCAATGGACACACGTTCCATGCTAAAAGACCATTCAAGTATACCACCGTACTCAGTCTGTTCTGTCAATTACGATACACAAGAGTGGTTCAGGCCTTTTTTTGTCATTCTCTTGCAGCCTCCATCGGATTAATCGTCCTGTTACTTTGGATGCTTCTGTAACTTCTCTGTTGGAAGCCAAAGAAGATGAAACGTTACGTCAACACACAAGCTGTTGCCTCTTACGTAAGAGAAGACGAACCGTTACTTATTCATCGATCCTGAAATTTACTTTATTCTGGTTATTTTCTTTTGCTGATTGAGTGACATTAATGTGGACATTGTGGTGGGCCTGATTGAGACATTCAGTGATTCTCGTGTCATTAAATTTTGTAATATATTATTTTAATTATGAGAATTGGGGGAGCAGTTCCTCAGGTACTTCCTCGAAATAAATTCATATTTTATTTAATTTAATGGAATTTTTAGGGCTCACTTGAAAGTGAGAATTGAATGCTGGAGGTACTCTTTCACTTGGGCATGCAACAGGTCGGCAAACTTAAACCTGAAGACTATTTATAGAATTGCGTGTAGAATGGAGCTTGAGTTACGCGATACCACAGAGGAAGATAATCTCATCGCGTTCCCCTCATTTATTACATGCATTTATTAGAAATAAAGGATTGAATAATTAGATTGAGGGGAAGGGAAAAAAGGTCAATCAATTTTCGTTAATTGCTCCTTTTTTTTTTGGTAAATAATGGATTTAATGATAATCAAGTTTTTAGATTTTAGATTTTTTTCAAATTTATTTAATCATCAGTTTCTTGAAGATATCTCAGAAATTAAGCGAGATAGGGGGATTTTCATGAGGACCTTTTTTGTAGCCCTTGAAATTGTCTACAAAAAAGGTATCTATAAAAAATTCTCTATCTCTCTTAGTTTCCGAGATATTTGAGAAAAATTAATGATTAAATAAAGGTGATTTGTCTGTGAATTTTATGGTCTTGATAATTTCCTACTTTTTCAGGTAAAAGTGACAAAATGTGAATCGATGATAATTTAGGCACTAAATCATGAAACATCCGAAAAATAGGATCATTATGTAAGAAATAATTATCTCATTATCTCGTGACTCTATCTTGAACCCGAGGAATTCATTTTCCCATCCTTTATTGAAATCCTCGAGTGACTTTCCGCTATTGTGCCAAGGTGAACCTTTTTCTTTTTTTTTTTTCTTCATAATTAACTTTAATGTATTTTACATGTTACATGGGTTGGAGAACATGAGGAGGAATAATACAGAAAAATGAAGACTCTGAATCACAATGAAGTAGATGATTATCCTGTGGTTTCCTCGGGAATTTGAAGAATCCAGTGGATCCCAGGTGAGAATAAGACAATTACGATGGTTATTTCATTGGATTTTTTAGATAAATTGGAATATTGTGAAAACGGATATGATGACCGTTATGTAAAACAGGTGTGGTTCAGTGAGAATTAATTATTATTTGAAGTTAATGGTGTGAGTTGAAGACATTGGGACAAATTTTGTCAAAAATATAAGAAAAATTATCACATTTTTCAAGACTAAATATTGTTTATCATCGGGATTTGCCAATTTATGTGATAACTCGAGTTTTTTTGTTGAAATATGAAGATTTTTGAGTATCAATTGAAACGAATTTTCCAAAAAAGAAGAATTTAAAAAAAATGATGGAAAATGAGAAATTGTATAATTACACAATATTTTGTGACTTTTGTGAATTTCTCATTTTCTCACAAGAAAATTGACAAATTTTGATACAATGACAATAACAAATTCTGTCAAAAATATGACAAAATATTATTTATCATCAGAATTTGTTAATTTATGTGATAACTTGACTTTTTTTGTTGAAATCTGAAGATTTTTGAGTATCAATTGTAAAAAAAAACAAATCTGTTAAAATTTGACACAATTCTCAAGGATTTGACATATTTTCCCAAAAATTCCGGAAAATTTAAAAAAAATGATGAAAAATGAAAAATTCGTGACTTTCGCAAATTTCTCATTTTCTCACAAGAAAAGAATCCATTGAATCCCATCTGATAATAATCCAATCACGATAATTATATAATTGAATTTTTCCGATAAATCGTAATATTATGAAAAACGGATATGATCCCCGTTATGCAAAGCAGGTGTGGCTCACTGAAAATTAATTATTATTCAAAGTTAACGGTGCAAATTTTTCAGACATTGTGATATATCTCAGGGTAATACAATTTCATGCTCTTCCTTATAACCCAGTGGGGGTGTAAATGTAATCTCCATTTTCATGTAAATAATTTGTGGTCATTCTGCTTTCCCACATGTTCCAGGTGAGTTTAGTGTCCCTATCGTTCGTCGAACCCAATAAGAGAGAACTTAACTTCACTCTGTACTGAACTTTGAGAGCCAAGAAAAGGCAAATTCACTTCTAACGTTTCTCGCACTCGCCTCGAGGCAACATGAGCCTCTTTCATTATTTCGTACTCTCAACTTCTGCCTTTGACTTCAAGTGAGAGGAGAGTAAAAAATAGAAAATCGCAATTTTTAATTGAATGAATTTCGTTTTTTTTAAATATCTCGGAAACTGAAGAAGATATCGAGATTTTGCAAGAGACCTTTTTTGTAGAGAATTTAATTTTCTACAAAAAAGGTCTCTTGCAAAATTTCAATATCTCGCTTCGTTTCTAAGCTATTCCAAAAAAACTGAAAGGAGTGTGAAAAATGGAAAATCGCAATTTTTAATTGAACGGATTTCGTTTTTTGAAAATATCTCGGAAAATAAACGAGATATCGAAATTTTGCAAGAGACCTTTTTTGTAGAGAATTCAATTTCCTACAAAAAAGGTCTCTTGCAAAATTCCTCTATCTCCCTTAGTTCCCAAGATATCTAAAAAAAACCGAGAGAATGAAAATATCCTAATATACTTCATCAATTTTCTCAGTCTGTGTGGGTGATTCCTCTCCTCCATTCAAAGGATATCGAATGAACTAATATTTGCAGGAGAAGAGTCGATTTGATTCTCTGGAAGAAAAGGAATGAAATGAATGAAAAAAAGAAGTTCTTAGGAGAAAAAACACACACAGGAAGCCCCGAAAATTGAGTTTACATTCCTCAGGTCAAAGAACAATGCCGACGTATGAGTCAAAGGGAAAAAGGTTATCCACCTTCTTCTCCTTTAAGTAAATAGGAGAATACGTCCTGTCTGTCTGGGCACATTCCTCAGTTGCTTCAAACTTTACTCAATTCTTTGTGATTCTTTTTTCTTCAACTTCACGTGGAGAGTGATGTACCGTTTTTTTTTTAGGCACCTGTGCTTTATTGCGATGGGCACAATGAAACATTTCACGGCACGTTGCTCAGGGTTGAATGGACTAGTGTTTAGAGTTCACTTCTCTTTCGTTTTATGGATGATTGGGGATTATTAGTCTTTTATGAGTAAATATTGTTCATGGAAATTTGGTAATTTATGGGGTAACTTGCGGTTCTTTTTGGTGGATTATGAAGATTTTTGAGGATCAATTGGAACATTCTGTCATAATTTGGCGAATTTTGGGAATAAAACGAATTTGTTATAATTTGAGACAATCTGAAGGATTTCACATATTTTGAGGAAAATTTGGGAGAATTAGAAAAAATTTGGGAAAATGAGAAATTGTGTCGTGACATTATATTTTGTGACTTTTGGGAATTTTGATATAATATTAGAAAAATTATCATATTTTTTATGACAAAATATTATTTATCATCAGAATTTGTCAGTTTTTTTGTGTCATGACACAATATTTTGTGATTTTTGTGAATTTCACATTTTCTGCCAAGAAAATGTCAAAATTTCGTCAACATTTTTCATGAAAAAATCAGAATATTCAATTTTTGAGTATAAATTGTAATATTCTGTCATATTTTGTCAAATTTTTATTTAACATATTTTTCCAAAAATTCTGAAGAATTAAAAAAAATGATGGAAAATGAGAAATTGTGTCATGACACAATATTTTGTGTCAAATTTTGACAAAAATATTATTTATCACCAAAATTTGTCGATTTATGTGATAACTTGACTTTTTTTGTTGAATTATAAAGATTTTTGAGTATAAATTGTAACATCCTGTCATATTCTGTCAAATTTTCTAAAAAAACAAATCTGTCATCATATTTTCATTTTATTCTGTGGCATAAAATCCTCAAAAATTCAACATAATTTCACAAAAATTCCGAAGAATTGAAAAATAATGATGGAAAATGAGAAATTTTTCATTCAATTTAAAATGTTGAAAAAACACTTATTTGCACTTGTCAATATAAAATGCAGGAAGCACTTTGAAAGACACATGAGTATAGTCCACCTGTTCTCCAAGTGATTCGACCTTACAGAGTATTCCTTCTTGTCTCTCCCATCCTCCCTGATTTACCAATATTTTTTGTTCAAAACTAGAATGATGCCCATAGCTTACGGTGTTTCAGACTCTCATGTCCAAGAAAACTGGTCTCACTTGAAATGCAGTTAGACGAGAGAAGACGATCGATTCCGCCATGTTTTTGAAATTAAAGAAATATGTGAGGATGATAAGAAATAAAGGGGAAATTGCAGTTCAATGAAAGCTATGAGTCCAGTTACTCGTGGCTTATGACCGTGTGACCATAATCATCAAGAAACTGAACTTTTCAGCCAATTTTATTTCATCATCAGTTTTTTTGGAGATATCTCGAGAAATAAGCGAGATAGAGGAATTTTCATAGAAACCTTTTTTGTAGGTCTTGAAATCCTCTACAAAAAAGGTATCTATAAAAATTTCTCTACCTCTCTTACTTTCCGAGATATTTACCAAAAACTAGTGTTGAAGTAAAGTTGATTTTTCTGGAAGAATCTGAAGTTTTCAGACAATTCGAAGATATCTTATAAACTAAGCGAGATAGAGGAATTTTCATAGAAACCTTTTTTGTAGGTCTTGAAATTCTCTACAAAAAAGGTGTCTACAAAAATTTCCCTATCTCTCTTAGTTTCCGAGATATTTACCAAAAACTAATGATGAAATAAAGTTGATTGGAGAATTTCAAATAAATAAAAAGCAGAAGTTAATCAGATATTTACTCTTTTTTCCAGATTCTCTTGTTCTAATGGGTGGTTCATTGCCTCAACATCCGGTTCACGGTTCACATTTATTTAAAAGTCCTTGTGTCCCTTCACCACCTTCGAGCCAACTCCATTGGTACACCTATTTATAGGATGATACTGGACTCTTATAAGGGTGACCACCTGGGCCAATGGGGACACTACTTTTATTTCACATTTTTCTCTCTTTTTCATTTGCATGTGGCGAAGGCACACTCTCCAGCCCGATTGTGCACGACCGACATTCTTCTTCTGTCTTTCTTAAGCTCACTTTATTTATTTTAGTTTACTTTTTTTTGGCTCTTGGTGCTGTTAGTGTTTATCGTGATTACCAGTCACGCGGCTCACTCTGTACCACCTTTAATTCCGGATCGTGGCTAGCACCGTCCTCATTATCGCCTGTCTCTACACTACATGAATGTTATATGATTCAATAATTTCTGGATTTAATGAAATTTGTCGAGGGTTTTAATCATTGAAAAACGGAAAGAGTGAATTTTTTTTTGTTTTTTTGAGATATCTTGGGAAATAAATGAGGTAGGGAAATTTTGGAAGAGACCTCTTTTGTAGAGAATTTCGAGAGCTACAAAAAAGGTCATTATGAAAATTGCTCTATCTCGCTTAGTTTCCAAGATATCCTAAAAAGAGTGAGAGGAGAGTAAAGAATAGAAAATCGCAATTTTTAATTGAATGAATTTCGTTTTTTTGAAATTTCTCGGAAAATAAAGGAGATAAAATTTTTTTGCAAGAGACCTTTTTTATAGAGAATTCCAAGAGCTACAAAAAAGGTCATTATAAAAATTGCTCTATCTCGTTTAGTTTTAAAGATATTCCAAAAAAACCGAAAGGAGTGTGAAAAATGGAAAATCGCAATTTTTAATTGAACGGATTTCGTTTTTTGAAAATATCTCGGAAAATAAACGAGATATCGAAATTTTGCAAGAGACCTTTTTTGTAGAGAATTCAATTTCCTACAAAAAAGGTCTCTTGCAAAATTCCTCTATCTCCCTTAGTTTCCAAGATATCTATAAAAAACCGAGAGAATGAAAATATAATTGAATAATTTAATTGAATTACCCGAGGGATTAAATAATTGAAGATTCTCAGGAAAAAGGGGGCCCTTCAGACAATTGAATAGAAATCAGTGAGATGATGATGATGATCCTCCACTTCCCCTTTTTTCCAATTTTCCTTAATTATTATTACATGATTATTTCTACCTTATTTTCATTTCTCCTTCATTCTAATAATCCCAAGACACGAAACCTCAAGTAAATATAGAAATAAAAGAATGCATAAGAAAATAAGCGAAATGGAACAAAACAGTACCACGGGAAAGGAAATGCAGTACCACACACAGGGGGGGGGGGGGGGGGCATTGCGTTAAAATATATAAACCCTACTGCTTCTTATAAATGTTGTTCTTCGTCTTATTCATTTCATTTCTGTCTTATTCTACTTGGCTCGTTTAGTTCTGTTACTATCTTATTACGGGGAGGACTCTCCGCAAATGGTCTTCATCAAGGTGAAGACCACGGGACCGTGTTCCGCACTGTTGCTACTTAGACTTCAATGCCTTTACCATCCACGTAGTGTCTGCGTAACAGAGTGGCATTCTTACTTTTACCTTTTTCTTCTATTTTCATTACTTCATTTCAACGATTTTTTTGCACATTCTGTGGAGTTTCATTTATTTGGAGCTCTCTCGAGCCAATTGAATCGTTTTACCTTTCTTTGATATAATTTATTTTAATTTTTTAATATCATTATTTCCAATAATTGAAAAACTGAGAGAAGAATGAAATTTTCTTGTTTTTTTGGAATAGCTCGGAAATTAAAGGAGATAGAGAAATTTTGGAAGAGACCTTTTTTGGAGAGAATTTTAAGAGCTACAAAAAAGGTTATTATGATTATTGCTCTATCTCGTTTAGTTTCCAAGATATCTTAAGAAAACTGTGGGAGGAGTGAAAAACACGATTTTTTCAAAAATTAAGTGAATTTCACTTTTCTTTGAATATCTCGGAAACTAAAGGAGATAGAGAAATTTTGCAGGAGACTTTTTTTGTAGAGAATTCTAAGAGCTACAAAAAAGGTTATTATAAAAATTTCTCTACCTCGCTTAGTTTCCAAGATATTCTACAAATATTGAAAAGAGAGTGAAAAATGGAAAATCGCAATTTTTGATTAAATGGATTTCGTTTTTTTGAAATATCTCGGAAACTAACCGAGATAGAGAAATTTTCATGAAGACCTTTTTTGTAGAGAATTTCAAGAGCTTCAAAAAAGGTTATTAGGAAAATTGCTCTATCTCGCTTAGTTTTCAAGATATCTTGAAAAAACTGAGAGGAGAGTGAAAAATTTCGAATCATCGCATTCCGATTCTCATGAATTATTCGAAAGTGTGAATGACCTCTCGTGATTCATCGCGAACCATTCATTAAAGCCTTTGGGATTTTTTCGAAATAAAAATACAGCTACGAAATTAAAAATAAAGATTGTATTCCAATAAACACAATGAGTGGCCTAATTGCCATCATAATGTAACGATTCAGCTTGGTTAATGAGCAAACGCGAATCTGATCTTCCTCTTGTGTTGCTAGACCTAAATACCGTTACACGGTGGGAATTAACCAATGAGATATCATAAATTCATAACCGTGACAGTTTATATATTTATTATAATAAATTGAGGAATTTTTTAATGATTTTTTTATGGAATCGGGGAAATTTTGGGTTTTTCGAAATATCTCGGAAACTGAAAGAGATAGAGGAATTTTGCAGGAGACCTTTTTTGTAGAAAATTTCAAGAGCTACAAAAAAGGTCTCTTACAAAATTTCTCTATCTCGCTTAGATTCCGAGATATCTTAAAAAAACTGAAAAATGGATAATCGAAAATTTTAATCGTTTTTTTAGTTATGTGAATTTTGTTTTTTTGAAATATCTTGGAAACTGGAAGAGATAGAGAAATTTTTCAGGAGACCTTTTTTGTAGAGAATTCAATTTCCTCCAAAAAAGGTCTCCTACAAAATTTCTCGATCTCGCTTAATTCCCGAGATATCTCGAAAAAAACGAAAAATAAAGAATTCCTCATTTTAATCATCTTTTTAATGAAATAAATTTCGTTTTTTTAAATATCTCGAAAACTAAAAGAGATATCGAAATTTTTAAAGAGACCTTTTTTGTAGAGAATTTAATTTCCTCCAAAAAAGGTCTCCTGCAAAATTCCTCTATCTCGCTTAGTTTTCTCGATATCTCAAAAAAACTGAAAAATGAAAAACTGCTAATTTCAATCATTTTTTTAATTAAATAAATTTTGTTTTTTCGAGATATCTTGAAAACAGAAAGAGATATCGAAATTTTGCAAGAGACCTTTTTTGTAGAGAATTTAATTTCCTCCAAAAAAGGTCTCCTGCAAAATTTCTCTATCTCCCTTAGTTTCCTCAATATCTCGAAAAAACTGGGAGAAGACTGAAAAATGGAGAACGGGCATTTTTAATAATGCCAGAGTGTATACATAACGCGGAAGGATAGTAACGTCCGATAATCGATGATACCAGAACTCTCGCAGCATTTGCCAGATAGAAATCCTATAACAGTCCTCACGAGACAAGGATATTCACACACATGGAAAGAAAGCCCTCTCCTCGATCCTGGTTGGAGGATCCACCTCCTGGTCAGTTTGAATCGTAAATACGCAGTTACACGCAGTGCCGTCTATCGTCGCGCATAAATTATCCGTGGGGGTCCCCGGTAAAATCCTCCCTCTTTTATTCTCTATTGCAGATGTAATGCCCTTTCGTGATATACCGGGTGTTTAATTTTTTATTACTCAATTCTGTGGATTCTGGGGGGAGAAAAGGGGGATTGATAGGCATTTGCAGGTGAATGGGTCCAGATGGATGCTTTTTCATGATTCCATTGAAAAGAGGAGGGAAAATGGAATAGAAAACATGTGCCGCAAGTCATTTTTGAAAAAATCTTTTTTTTTCAATGATTTTTTGAAAAAAAAATCCAAAAAATCGTGATTTTTTCAAAAGATCGCGATTTTTCAGAAAAACATGATTTTTTCAAAAAATCACGATTTTTTGGATTTTTTTCAAAAATCTAAAAAAAAAAGATTTTTTTGAAAAAATTGATTTTTTTATGATTTTTTGAAAAAAATTGATTTTTTTATGATTTTTTGAAAAAATCAATTTTTTCATGATTTTTTGAAAAAATCTATTTTTTCATGATTTTTCGAAAATTCCTAAAATTTATGATGATTCATGTTTTCTCATCAATTTTCCCTCACTTTCCCAATGAAATAATTAAAAAAATTGTGTCTCAAGTGTTTTTCCTCATTTTCCTGATTTAAATACCAAAGAAATGTTTCTGCTAATAAGGAAATAGTAAATTTACCAACTCAACATAAAGGGTCAACGGTAATTCTCAAATAAAACTAAAGTTATGTGAACTGGAGGCTCTGAGGCTGATGATTGTGGTTAGTGCAGGAATTCAATGAAAAATCTTCATTGAAGATTCTTGCCCTTGGAATCGATAAAATGTCCATCAACTCAGCAAATTGAAATGCATCGGAAATGAACGAAAATTTTGAAAAAATTTCCACTCATTGTCATTGTTATTTTAATTTAAACCGTGGTTAGGAAGAGAGTAAAGACCACAGTATCACCAGAATTACGCTTTACGTTAACCATAGTGTCTTCAGTTGCAGTCCAAAGACATCGGTACCTCTCCACAAGGTTTCTACTCGGCTATTAAGATTCATGAGAAAAAAAAAATTATGAAAAAAAGAAAATCCCATGAAAAACCAACTCATGAACTTATAAATTCACAAAACATATAATTTTTTTTAAAAGAATCGGTGAAATTCAGTTTTTTTGAAATATCTCGGAAACAGAATGAGATAGAGAAATTTTGCAAGAGACCTTTTTTGTAGAGAATTTTAGAAGCTATAAAAAAGGTTATTATAAAAATTGCTCTATCTTGCTTAGTTTCCAAAATATTTCAAAAAAACTGAGATAAGAGTGAAAAACTTGATTTTTCTTTTAAATTAAGTGAATTTCAGTTGTTTGGAAATATCTCGGAAAGTAAACGAGATAGAGAAATTTTGCAAGAGAGCTTTTCTGTAGAGAATTTCAAAAGCTACAAAAAAGGTCATTATAAAAATTGCTCTATCTCGCTTAGTTTCCGAGATATTTCAAAAAAACTGCGAAAAGAGTAAAAAACTTAATTTTTTTTCTCAATTAACTTAATTTCGTTTTTTTTTTAATATCTCGGAAACCAAACGAGATATCGAAATTTTGCAAGGGACCTTTTTTGTAGAGAATTTCCAGAGCTACAAAAAAGCTTATTACAAAAATTGCTCTATCTCGCTTAGTTTCCGAGATATCTCGAAAAAACTGAGAGAAGAATGAAAAATTCACGTTTTACCACAATATTCCTACTCAGTCATCAAGATTCATGAAAAAATAATGATAAAAATAATCAGAATCCCGTGGAAAAACCAACTCAACTCATAAATTCACAAAACATAATTCAACCTTTTTTGCTCCATTGTTTTCTTGAAAAAAATGAGGAAAAAGTGACTTTAATGCTCTCGTTGAGAAAATTAATTTTATTCCAACGATGATTACACTTATTGCGGTACTTTTCAGTCTATACTTGGTTGGAATGTAACTATGCACTTCCTTGATGTCATTTTTTCCCTTATTTTTGTAATGGAAAAATAATTAATCAGTAAAAAAGATTTTTTACTGATTAATTATTTTTCCTCAATTATCGCTATTAATAAATAAATAAATATTTTTCCTCAATTAATGAATTCAGTTGTGAAGTGGTAAACAAGGTTGAGTCACATAGGGATACTATACTTAACCTTGTTTACCACTCCACTAATTAATTCATTAAGACGAGATGAATTTAATAGAAAAATTAAATTAGTTTTTGTCAAATATCTCGGAACCTAAGAGAGATAGAGAATTTTTTATGGATACCTTTTTTGTAGAGGATTTCGAGGGCTACAAAAAAGGTTATTATGATTATTGCTCTATCTAGCTTAGTTCATAAGATATTTCAAAAAAACTGAGAAAAGAGTGAAAAACTCAATTTTTTTTCTGAATTAACTTAATTTCGGTTTTTATTAAATATCTCGGAAACTAAAAGAGATAGAGAATTTTTTATAGATACCTTTTTTGTAGAGAATTTGAAGGGCTACAAAAAAGGTAATTATGATTATTGCTCTATCTCGCTTAGTTTCTGAGATATCTTGAAAACACTGACGATGAAATAAATTCAAGTCAATTTTAATTTTCTTAATTTTTGGGAATTTATGGAAACTGTAAAATCCGGATTATCTCGAGTATTTTCTGGTTTACTTTTGAATGTCTTTTGGACACCCGTTAACCACGAAATACGTACTAAGTCTCTCTCCGCCTTTTCGTGCATTACTCACTTGATGCCTTGGTCCAGCAACCTGTTACCAGTTACTGATTATTCGATCGTGCACGAGTCCCACGCACACACTCTGCTTCAATACACAGGCATACATATAAACACGTAGAGTCAACATTTCACACAGGTTGAAAATTTATGGTTGAACTGAGTATGGGGAGAGAGAGATGCAACAGCCATATCCTATCTGATTGTGGGATTTTGTTTCTTCGGGGGTTTTAAGGCAAATTTCGTCTCATTTTCCATCATTGTTTTTTAATTCTTCGGAATTTTCGTGGAATAAAATGAAAATATGATAAACTCTGTGATAATGTGTTGAATTATAAGAGATTTGTTTTTTTTTTAGAAAATTTGACAGAATATGACAGGATGTTACGATTAATACTCAAAATCTTCATATTTCAACGAAAAAAGTCGAGTTATCACATAAATTGACGAATTCTGATGATAAATAATATTTTTTAATGAAAAATGTGATAATTTTTCTGATATTATTTGTCATATTTTTGACAAAATTTGACATTTTCTTGTGAGAAAATGAGAAATTCACAAAAATCACAAAATATTGTGTCATGACACAATTTCTCATTTTTCATCATTTTTTTTAATTCTTCGGAATTTTTGTCAAAATATGTTGAATAAAAATTTGACAAAAAATGGAATATTCTGATTTTTTCATGAAAAATGTTGACAAAATTTTGACATTTTCTTTGCAAAAAATGAGAAACTCACAAAAATTACAAAATATTATGTAATGACACAATTTCTCATTTTCCATCATTATTTTTTAATTTTTCGGAATTTTTGTGAACAGATTTGTTTTTTTAAGAAAATTTGTTCCAATTGATACTCAAAAATCTTCATATTCCAACAAAAAAAGTCAAGTTATCCCATAAATTTACAAATTCTGATGATAAATAATATTTTCTCATATTTTTGACAAAATTAGTCGCTGTCATTGTATCAAAATTTTCCATTTTCCTATGAAAAAATGAAAAATTCACAAAAGTCACAAAATATTAAGTCATGACACAATTTCCCATCTTCAAATATGTAAAATCCTTCAGAATTGTGTCAAATAATAACAGATTAGTATTTTTTTTAAATTTCACAAAATATGACAGAATATTCCAATTGATACTCAAAAATCTTCATATTCCCCCAAAAAAATTCAAGTTACCACATAAATTAACAAAATTTACCATTTTCTTTTTAGAAAATGAGAAATTCCCAAAAGTCACATAATATCATTTTTCGTTGCAGAAACTTCATTATCACCAGGACGAAAATTTTCTACCTATAACTAAACACTTTGGTAAGTGTACATATCTCATGCGCCTGACTCGGACAACTTGTTGTACATACTGTTGTGCATGAAGATTTGTGGATATTTCAAGATGAGAACGCGTGATAATGAGTGAGGGGACACTGTTGCTGACAGTCCACACACGATTTCATTCGTTGAAATATAAATTCTGGGTTAAGTTGAACGAGTTGTCAGTGTCTGGTTTGTCTCCTCAATTTTTACAGTAAAAAAAAGGATGAAAAATCCTGATCGTGTTACACATGCTTCTGACTCATTCACGAAAGAGAGAAAAGAATCGGCAAAAGGAGAAGAAGTGTCCCACCTCCGTGACACATATAATCCCGAAAAATTACGTATTCTCATCTTTTCCGGCAAATATTTGCCATGCATTCCATGAACTTTAACCGTTCGTACCTGCACCAATGGAATTACCACTGCGCAGAAGTCCAATGAGTCTCGAAAATCCATCAAACAGTGTTGAAGATCCATTGCACGTTGCTGCTCTTTTTTTAACTCATTTTTTCACCCAAATACATGGCATTGTGCTGCAGAAACGGTGTTTAGGTTCAATCGAACGGACACGGTTGACCGGGTTGTGTGTCGCCTCCGTAACCCGTAAATCGGTCACATTCACCTACAAATCGTTCTCACGCGCATCATCGTTCATTTTAGATTTTAAAATTCCGAAAAAATTAGCATTAATCGGTAATAGTTTGAGTTATCACTGCCCTTTTTTTCGTAAATTTTATTAGCCCCGCGTCGTTTTTAGAAAATCATAAAGTTGTGGGTTGTTTCCATGACTTGGGAATCGGTCAGATTTACGTACAAATCGTTCTCCCGCGCATCATCCTTCAATTTTGATTCGAAAATTCCGAAAAAATTCCCATTAATCCAAAACAGTTCAACCTATCACTGCCCTTTTTTTCGTGAATTTCATTCACTCCGCGTCATTTTTAGAAAATTCTAAAGTTGTGTGTTGTTTCCATGACTTGGGAATCGGTCATATTCACGTACAAATCGTTCTCGCGCGCATCATCCTTCAATTTTGATCCGAAAATTCCGAAAAAATTCCCATTACTTCAAAACAGTTCAACCCATCACTGCCCTTTTTTTCGTGAATTTCATTCACTCCGCGTCATTTTTAGAAAATTCTAAAGTTGTGTGTTGTTTCCATGACTTGGGAATCGGTCACATTTACGTACAAATCGTTCTCCCGCGCATCATCCTTCAATTTTGATTCAAAAATTCCGAAAAAATTCCCATTAATCCGAAACAGTTCAACCCATCACTGCCCTTTTTTCGTGAATTTTATTCACCCCGCGTCATTTTTAAAAAATCCTCAAGTTCAACGAACCTCAAAAATACCAGACACCCAAATAAATTTAACGCAAAAATAAAAAAAGATTCATTTGTATTCACCTGAGAAATCAGGTGAATGTGGCCCGTTCAAAGTCCAAGTCATTCTATTCGTCTTTCTCGTAATCCATTGAATAACCGATTTTTTTTAAAATCCCAGTGCAAAAGAAGTGAAAAGTCTTATCCAATCATTTCCGCCGGAATTACAATCTAACGAGCTACGATTCTTCTCAATACCATTTCTCATTTCAAATCAAGAAATAATCTTTTATTAATTTTTTCCTCTTTCCATTTCAATATATTTTTAACATTACCCAAACACAATTTTTCATCTCCCCCCCCCCCCCCGTATTTTTTAAACATTTATTTATCCCATCTTATTTTCTTTTAATCGCGTGACTCTGCGATTTTACTCTCCGTACAATGCCCGTTAATCCACTTCATTTCGACTACGTCATGATAAAAGACAAGTTCTTCTGCACAACACACCGATCATCAACAATGAACAACTAAATATCCTAGTTAATTGTATTGTGGTTAATTACG
Organism: Aleiodes testaceus; assembly: GCA_963565655.1. NCBI lineage: Eukaryota > Metazoa > Arthropoda > Insecta > Hymenoptera > Braconidae > Aleiodes > Aleiodes testaceus. The sequence continues at coordinate 816,386 of OY751423.1, forward strand.
AAGAGTTAATTAGAATAATTCGTGGGAATTTCTTCTGTTGAAGATTTTTTTTAAATAATTCATCATGGATTCCATAAATTTACATTTATTCAATAAAAGAAGAAATATTTAATTCTTTGTGTGCTCGACTGATTCACTTCTTCACATCACAAAAAAAATAAATAAAACTTACCCTCGAGAATACTTGAGTCCTCCACTGATAGCGTTGGGATGTAGCGAAGGTCCAGAAATTCCGTGTTTAAAAAAATCCTTGACCACTTGTGTCTTCAGTTCCACCGACCGAGAGAATAGAAAAAGAAACAATTAATTTCAGGCCCTCAAAATGAAATTTCTCATGAACAATGCAATAAAATGTATGAATAATTTTTTTAAAAAAAGTCGTTAGGTTGAGCTGCTCAGTGTCGTCGGTACGGAAGCCGGCGATCGAGTGAGGCTCGTTAGGCGCGCGCGAGTCGAATAAACGTTGAAGAGAGCCGGGTGGCTGTTAGCGTGCGTGGATGCGCGCGCGGGGGAGGCTGAACTTTCCGGAGGGCGACTCTCATGGGCACTGAAAAATAATCAAGCTCATTCACCTTTTCTCAAATGGTTGAGCCGCCTGGCAAACTCTCGAAAAATCCACCACTCCCGTAAAAGTCGAGAAAAAATTCACGAGATGACGCGGCACCGAACAGAAGTGAACTACTACGTGAGCCGGCGTTACACGGTACCTTAAATACCTTGGCTATGTGGCCAGTAGGAGAACACTGGACTCCGCACCCCTCCCTTCCCCTTCCCCTCTCCCGCCCCTCCATTCGTGGCACTTGTGTTTTATTATTTCTTTCGGACTATACCGTTTCACATCCTTTGGCGCTCATGTCTTAGCTGATTGGCGATGGGCAATAGAGTCGAGGAGAAGGAGCAAACAGTAAGGAGAAGAAGAGGAAGATGATGAAGACTGTGTGGTAGGATAGCAAGCAATCAGAGTAGGGATAATCCCTTCGCGTACTCAACACAGAGACAAAGTCTTCCCCTCCGCTGGTACTTTTGGCTTTTCCCTTATTTTTTTCATTCCTAACCTTTATTTTCGGTTTCATTTTTATCATCGTTTTCTTCGATATTTCGCAGGTGAGTCAGTGCGAAAAAAACCCGAATCATCGAGAGGACGTCAGTGATTTCTCGAAATTAAGTTCATCTTTATGGTGTTCTGAGAAGAGGATTTTTTCGCAAACGCGCACGACTGCGCGTGGGCTGCCAATGCGCACGGAAGACAGTGATAAAGAGAGAGAGAGAGAGAGAGGTATTGCCCGGAGCTTTGGAGTCAGGTGGTCCACCTGCGTGTCCTTTCTTCTCTCTGCCATCCGTAATACGTAATCCAGGTTCTCTGGAATCGCATGCGAAACTCTGCAAATATTGCGTAAGAAATTATCGTTTTTTTTTTTGGGGAATTTTTGCGATGGATTTAATATTTTTGGTTTTTTTCTTTCAGTTCAAATGGACCGAAATTCCGGGGATTTGAGGTTCTTGGTAATTAACATATTCTGAGATAATTCTAACGGTAAAAAGAACCCGGGAACGTTTTCGTGTTCATTAGACACGAATTCGGCCGTTGACTCAGCCTCCTCAAACATCATCAGGGGGGGGGGGGGGGGGGGGCATTAGATCGACTCGATGGCCGGAGAGAAAAATTAAAAAGTTTGAGAATTCGGTTCACCGAACCGAAGACGTAACAGACGCTCACACACGCAAGAGGTGTTTCCCACTTGGTGCCATTGACACTGACATAATCGGGGAGAAAAGAGAGAAAGACGGAACGCTCGAGGAAGTCGTTAAAATGGAGGAGAGAGAGAGGGGAAGATAGTAAATGTCAACATCCAGGGATTATATCGTATTTTGAGGAAAATTCAGAGAAATTGGAAAAAAAGTTTCCATTTCACATTTTCTCAAATTTTGTAAAAGGAAAATCTGTTATTTTTTTACGCATTGTCATGATCATTCAGTAGTGAAGTGGTATACAAGGTTAAGTATATATGGTGTTCGTTTATGAGTTGACCTTGTTTACCACTTCACTACTGAATTGTCATGACATGATGTTTTGTGACTTTTGTGAATTTTGTCAAAAATATGAGGAAAATTATCACATTTTTCAGGACTAAATATTATTTATCATCAAAATTTGTGAATTTATGGGATAACTTGACTTTTTTTGTTGGAATATGAAGATTTTTGAGTATTAATTCTAACATCCTGTCATATTCTGTCAAATTTTCTAAAAAAAAACGAATCTGTTACAATTTGACACAATTCTGAAGGATTTGACATATATTGACAAAAATTCCAGGGAATTAAAAAAAATGATAGAAAATGAGAAATTGTGTCATGACATAATATTTTGTGAATTTCTCATTTTCTTACAAGAAAATGGAAAATTTTGATACAATGACAGCGACTAATTCTGTCAAAAATATGACAAAAATTATCACATTTATCATGACAAAATATTATTTATCATCAGAATTTCCCAATTTATGTGATAACTTGACTTTTTTCATTGAAATATGAACATTTTCGTGTATCAATTGTAACATCCTGTAATATTCTGTCAAATTTTCTAAAAAACCAAATCCATCATAATTCGACACATTATCACAAACTTTATCATATTTCGATTTTAACATATTTTCACAAAAATTCCGAAGAATTCAAAAAAAAAATGATGAAAAATGAGAAATTATGTCAAGAATATAACAATTATTTAACATTCAAGAAAGTCCTGAAAATAAATGATCCTAAATTCTTAAAATTCCCAAGAAAATGTACTCTTGAATAACAAAAGAAGAAAAAGGAGCATGGAAAATTTCTCCACGATAAAAATGAGTTTAAAAAGTAAAAGAGAGCTTTGAATAGACAGTGAACTTGACCTGAATTCTCCCATGGAAGAATCTCATCCGCTGGGGGGGGGGGGGGGCTCCACGAAGACATAAATGGTGAAAGGGGGTTCGGGGGGATAGAGCTATCCTCCAATTTCTTCACTCACTTCAACACATCTCGGAGAAAGGTGAAAGGCAGTTGGTTGTGTTGGAGAGAGACGGAGACAAATAACTCTCGGTTTCAATTTGTGTATTACGTCGGTGTATTTTGCGTTCAAGCCTCCCCATTCCGTTCAGCTAATCGGTGCCACTTTCACCCATTCACTTATCGTTTGAGCATTTCAATTTTACTACGCTCACTTCATTCGGTTAATACAATTATGCAATGCCGGTTTAACATTGAAAATTTCATCGATTGCGTAATTGAGGTACAAGGTCATGAGGCTGAATGAAAACTTTCACGAGGAGAGTTTAGTGGAATTCATTCATTTCTTTGGATTATTATTTTTTTTTTTTATTCTTTTTTTGATTCAGATTGGTGACACTGGGAAATGGTCGGGCGGCTGCTTTGTGACGTATTAGAAAGGGGCCCTTGACTCTGAGGCCTCTCATTAGCATAGGCAGAGAAGGTCAAGAACTTGCTGCTTATTTATGTCATCAAGATTAGGCGGTTTAGAGAGGGAAACTGTCGAATTAGGAAGATTCATATGGGGGAGACCCTTTTTTTTGGAATATCTCGGAAACCCGAATGAGAATCTAATTATTTGATATATTTTGACAGATTCTATTATAAATTGTCATGATTTGATTTTATTTGTTGAAATGTAAAGATTTTTGCAATTTTTTTGAATATTTAACTTTTTTTTTTCAAAAGATTCTGAAGAATTTATGAAGAATGATGGAAAATGAGAAATTGTGTCGTGACACAATATTTTGTGACTTTTGTGAATTTCTCATTCTTCTGCCAAGAGAATATTAAAATTTTGAATATTTCATTTTTGAGTATGAATTGCAATATCCTGTCATATTTTTTCAATATTTTTATTTAACATATTTTGACAAAAATTCCGAGGAATTAAAAAAAATGAGAAATTGAGTCATGACATAATATTTTGTGACTTTTGTGAATTTTTCATTTTCTCACAAGAAACTGTCAAATTTTGATACAATGACAGCGACTAATTTTGTCAAAAATATGAGAAAAATTATCACATTTTTCATGACAAAATATTATTTATCATCAGAATTTGTCAATTTATGCTATAATTTGACACAATTCTGAAGGATTTGACATATTTTGACAAAAATTTCGAAGAATTAAAAAAAATGATGGAAAATGAGAAATTGTGTCATGACACAATATTTTACAACTTTTGTAAATTTCTAATTTTCTTACAATAAAATGTCAATTTTTGATATAATGACAGCGACTGATTTCATCAAAAATATGACAAATAATATCAGAAAAATCATCACATTTTTCATGACAAAATATTATTTATTATCAAAATTTTAAGAATTGAAACTACTTCTGACAAATGGAAAAATCTGATATATTCCGTTATTATTTGTCAGTAAAAAACTAAATTCTTTGTGATAATGTGTTCCACATGATCTTGTTAATTATCATATTTTGTTACATTATAATATTAAAAAAATTCTTTACAGAGGTGCATTAATGCGAAAAGGGCGTATCGTCATTATTCATAAAAAAAAGTAAATAACAGGCTGTTAAATAATTCTCAAAAATCCTCGTATTACGCACTTGAATTAAATTACAGAAAATGGCGAATCGAATGAGGAAGCCGATCGGCAAGTTTTCCGGGTATCTTCAGAGACTGCGCGTGCCTTAGCACGAGTCCAACGCATAAACTTCCAGACTTATGAAATACTCATTTTATTGAATAGAATAAGTGGGTGCATACGTAAATAAGCGTGAAGATATACAACATTGTAATGCACATTTCGCTTCTCCATAGTTTCACATAATATAAATTCGCATGTACTTTTCACTTTGTTGCCTTCCATCCAATCATAAACTCCTGAATTTACGAATTTTCAGTTTATTCTGAAACGAATATTTCAACGACTCAGTGTAATAATTTAAATAACATTATTTTCTTCTTTTTTACAATTAAATTATGACATTATCTGCAGAAAAGTTTATCCTTTTTTTTTTTTATTGTCCAATAAAATCCCGGGATTTTCTACATTGTAGAGAATTTTATTGAATGAGATAACACATGATAAATTAACAGATGAAAATAACGCAGATTTTCATGAATAAATTCGTGACACAATATTTTGTGACTTTTGTGAATTTCTCATTTTTTCAAGAGAAAATGGAAAATTTTGATACAATATCAGAAAAATTATCACATTTTTCATGACTAAATGTTATTTATTATCAGAATTTGTCAATTTATGTGATAACTTGAGTTTTTTTTGTTGGAATATGAAGATTTTTGAGTATTAATTATAAAATCCTGTCGTATTTTATCAAATTTTCTGAAAAAACAAATCTGGCATAATTTGACACAATTCTGAAGGATTTGACATATTTTGGAAAAATTCCGAAGAGTTAAAGAAAATGATGGAAAATGAGAAATTGTGTCATGATAGAATATTTTGTGACTTTTGTGAATTTCTCATTTTCTCACAAGAAAATGCCAAATTTCGATACAATGACAGCGACTAATTCTGTCAAAAATATGAGCAAAATTATCACATTTTTCATGACAAAATGGTATTTATCATCAAAATTTGTCAATTTATGTGATAACTTGATTTTTTAAAATTGAAATATGAAAATTTTTGAGTATCAATTCGAACATTCTGTCATATTTTGTCAGATTTTCTAAAAAAAAAACAAATCTGTTACAATTTGACACAATTCTGAAGGATTTGACATATTTTTACAAAAATTCCGAAGAGTTAAAGAAAATGATGGAAAATGAGAAATTGTGTCATGATAGAATATTTTGTGACTTTTGTGAATTTCTCATTTTCTCACAAGAAAATGCCAAATTTCAATACAATGACAGCGACTAATTCTGTCAAAAATATGAGAAAAATTATCACATTTTTCATGAAAAAATATTATTTATCATCAAAATTTGTCAATTTATGTGATAACTTGATTTTTTAAAATTGAAATATGAAAATTTTTGAGTATCAACTGTAACATCCTGTCATATTCTGTCAAATTTTCTCTAAAAACCCAAATCTGTTATAAAATTCCGAAGGATTTACCACATTTTCACAAAAATCCCGAAGAATTAAAAATAAATTATTAAAAATTTTGTGTTTCCATGAAATAAAATTCCATAAATCACCAGATGAAAATAACGCAGATTTTCATGAATAACTGAAATTCCCTCTCTCCTCTTCTCCCTCCCAAAAAAGAGGCGAGAACATTGATTTCCTTTCTGCTCTTCGACACGAGGTCAAGGAAGGATTTCCACCAGAAAAAACCTCCTTTTTTCCTTTTAAGTAAATCAAGTTATTTCAAGGGTTTGTATCTTTGCGGATCCAACTGCGTATGGAATACGACAAAGTAAAGGGAAGGAAGGAAATCAATAGCGTTGCTAGGTGAAAGTGAGGGAGATGAAGCTGTTAAACCTCTCCCCTTTATATGGTAACGCACAATTTCATGCGTCCTCCACTATTTTTCACAAAAATGCTAAAAAAAAGCCCGAAAAATCCTTCAATCCATGGATCAAAAATAATTACACAGAATTAATGAAAAGTGCGGATTAATGCGGATTTGAATGGTGACAGGCGGCATGATGAATCACATGTCACATAAAATTAAACGCCCCCTCGTCGATGAGTCCTTTGATCGGAAATCACCCTCTTGTCAATGATTTCCATCTTTTTTTACTCCATAATAGACATTGTGTGTACGTGACGTCACTCTCTCCCCTCGACTGTCTGTTCCACGTGTCTAGGGTCGGTTTTAGTCTCTGCAAATCGCAGAGAGAAAAAGGACTGTCCCTGCTCAGCGATTATGAACTGCCAGAAACACGAACGGAGACTCTGCTTCTTCATGCAGAAGAATATCACCTGGAAATAGAAAATACGGATTCAATTAAGAGGGAATTTGTTTTATGATGATGAAAATCGCTTTTCTCAAGCTCTTTCATTCGTAAAATTTTGGTAATTGTCATTTCAAATTGTTGAATAAATTTTTTGCATTCAATTGATGATTTTCAGGACAAAATATTATTTATCATTAGAATTTGTCAATTTATGGGATAATTTGATTTTTTTTGGTGAAATATGAAGATTTTTGAGTATCAACATTGGAATATCCTGTCATATTCTGTCAAATTTACTAAAAAAACAAATCTGTTATAATTTGACACAATTCTGAAGGATTTGACATATTTTTAGAAAAATTACGAAGAATTTAACAAAATTATGGAAAATGAGAAATTGTGTCATGACACAATATTTTGTGAATTTCTCATTTTCTCACAAGAAAATGGAAAATTTTGATACAATGACAGCGACAAATTCCGTGAAAAATATGACAAATAATATGAGAAAAATTATCACATTTTTCATGACTAAATATTATTTATCATTAGAATTTGTCAATTTTTTTGAGTATCAATTGTAACATCCTGTCATATTCTGTCAAATTTTCTGAAAAAAAAACAAATTTGTCATAATTTGACACAATTCTGAAGGATTTGACATATTCTGACAAAAATTCCGAAGATTAAAAAAAATGATGGAAAATGAGAAATTGTGTCATGACACAATATTTTGTGAATTTCTCATTTTCTCACAAGAAAATGGAAAATTTTGATACAATGACAGCGACAAATTCTGTCAAAAATATGATAAATAATATGAGAAAAATCATCACATTTTTCATGACAACTTGACTTTTTTTGTTGAAATTTTCTGAAAAAACAAATCTCTTATAATTTGACACATTATGACAGAATTTATCATATTTTGATTTTATTCTGTGGCATAAAATTCTCAAAAATTCAACATATTTTCCCAAAAATTCCGAAGAATTAAAAAATAATGACTTCAATCTATTCGAAATCATTGAAATTGTCGAATAAATTTTTCGCATTTGATTTGATTTTTTTTTTGGTAAATTAGAAGCGAGAAAAAGTGATGTTGGGGGACTTTTTCATGAGTCTCGGATCAAAGGCACCTTTTTCCCAATGCAGGTCAGGTCAGCTCCCCCGGATGAGGGGAAAAACTGACCCGCATCGATAGTGCCGATGATTTATTCCGAGTGCAGAAAAAGGGGAAGAAAGTGAGGGTAATTTGAATTTAGTTTACGACATTATTCACTATCAGTGAATTAGCAGTTAAAGGAGATGGAGCACAGGCTCTGTCGCTTTCAATGAATGCAATTATCCCTTGAAGCCCTCACGGACCGATAAGTTGATGGCTGATGTAATTAATTTGGAGTGCACCCAGCCAGCAATGGAGCACAGGGGTCGTTCACTTGATGCTAATGCTGAATTTTACAGTCATCAATGGCAACATGTACATTAACAGGTAAATTAAGTTTTGGAAATTTATTCGCCACGTGTTTCACGCATTTTCACTTTTTTTTAATAATTTTATTAAAAAGATGAAATTTGTTGGAATTAAAAAAAAAATTGTTTTCCTTCGATTTTTTTTTTTTTTTTTTTTTTTTTCAAATTCTCAATTTTTCACACTTTTTTATGAATTGAGAATTCTGTTCCCAAGAAATTGAAATACACCCGAAAATAAATAATCACCCGAAACTTCTCATGTATTAAAAAAAATAAAGCCTCTTAGATTTAATTAATGTTATTTATCTCATTTCTTAATCAGCAATGATTTTCTGGTGAATAAGAATATAAGATGTGCGTGGTGTATAAGGGAGCGAGGAAGTTGGGGCGAATGCCCTGGAACAAAGGTTTTTTTTCTCCTCTCCTTTCCGGTCCTAAGTCGTGCAAAACCTTCAACAACGTCATAATAGGAGAGAAGACCTCTCGGAAACATTGTTATTTTCATAGCCACCGCTTCGTCACGTCATCACTCTAATTATCCATTATTTTGCATTGTAAAAATTGGAGAATTTTTTGATTTTCGGAAAGTTTTGGGAAAAACAATGTTTAGTAAATTCAGTGGTGAAGTGGTAAACAAGGTTAAGTATATATGGTATCCATTTGTGAGTTAACCTCGTTTACCACTTCACTACTGAATTATAATAATGATTACTGTCATAATTTGACAAAAATTCCGAAGAATTCAAAAGAAATTATGGAAAATGAGAAATTGTGTAATAACATAATATTTTGTGACTTTTGTGAATTTCTCATTTTCTCACAAGAAAATGGAAAATTTCGATACAATGACAGCGACAAATTTTGACAAAAGTATGACAAATTATCACATTTTTCATGACAAAATATTATTTATCATCAGAATTTGTTAATTTATGTGATAACTTGACTTTTTTCGTTGAAATATGAAGATTTTTGAGTATCAATTGTAATATCCTGTCATATTGTGTCAAATTTTCTAGAAAAAACAAATCTGTTACAATTTGACACAATTCTGAAGGATTTGACATATTTTGACAAAAATTCCGAAGAATTCAAAAGAAATGATGGAAAATGAGAAATTGTGTCATGACATAATATTTGATACAATGACAGCGACAAATTTTGACAAAAATATGAGAAAAATATCACATTTTTCATGACAAAATATGATTTGTCATCAGAATTTGTTAATTTATGTGATAACTTGTATTTTTTCGTTGAAATATGAAGATTTTTGAGTATCAATTGTAACATCCTGTCATATTCTGTCAAATTTAAAAAAAAACAAATCTGTTATAATTTGACACATTATCACAGAGTTTATCATATTTTGATTTTATTCTGTGACAAAAATTCTGAAGAATTGAAAAAAAAATGATGGAAAATGAGAAATTGTGTCATGACATAAAATTTCGTCCAAAATATGACAACTTACTAAACTAAGATAAACGAGAAAAATTAAATTTCCCATGATAACCCATAATGCATATTTCCTCCTCCATTCCTTTAATTAAATTAGTGATAATCGTTGCATGAGTCTCGAATCGGAAATAAGAATGACTCTGACTGAATTCTGGACCACGAGTCATCGATTGGCAATTACACGCTCATAAAATCCATGAAATTCCCCAGGTTCTCCTGATGATAAACAAAAAGAAGAGAAAAAAGAATTAAACGAAACAAAAAAAAAAGGTGAAAAAAAGGAAAGACTCTTTTTTACCTACGTTATTCTATGATCTTCTCACTTCTCTTGCAATCCCGTTGGTCTCCTTTAGCCGGAGGGACATTTGACTGTAATCGCTCTGGCGCCCAGGTATTCATTACCATCTTGGTGCCTTATTCTCTCAAGTCACTTTGAATCGCGGTGAGTTAACGTAATAGCAACAATAACTGGCTTGTTAAATCCAGCCTTCTATCCACGGTCCTTGTTACTGATTACAAAGTGAAATTTTCCCCACCTTTAATCCCACCCCATGGATACAAAATCATTTTGTAACCTAAGTATGATGCTGGTGGTATTGGACATGCAGGCCGATCAGAATCACTTTTTTTATCTGAATTAAAAATAATGTAATAGTGTTGTTCATTCCGGTGGATTAAATTAAATAAAATTACTCTTATTTTTTTCTCGTTAATCCTGAGATATGAAACAATGTTGATGGTAATGGCTCACTTGTGTTGAAGTGCGTGGGGATAATCCGAGGGGCCCAAGCTGCGCGCGCAGCTCGATCTAGTAACTTCTGCATTTCGGTTGATTTCAATCAGAATTATTTTTTATTTGAATTAAAAATCATGTCATATTTTTTTCTCATTAATCCGGAGATATGAAACAATGTTGATGGTAATGGCTCACTTGTGTTGAAGAGCATGGGGATAATTCAAGGGCCCCAAACTGCGCGCGCATGTGGATCTAGTAACTTCTGAATCTCAGTTGATTTCGGATTACAAATTAGAAGATATCTCAGAAACCGTTGGGTTTAGGTGAAAATCTCAAGAGACCTTTTTTGTGGGGAATTTCGAGGGCTACAAAAAAGGTCTCTTGATAAATCCTCCTAAACCTCATGGTTCTCGAGATATTCCCGAAAAATGAGGGAAACTCATCTGAATATGAGAAAGATGAAAGAAAACAGTCTAGCCGAAAAAATGAACCGTTACGTGACTCTTCGGAGACCTTGAAAAAAAAACACGTGGGAGAAGTGTACGCACAGGTGTATGCGTAACAAAAAGAATTTCTGAAGTATCACTTCGTCGATGACTTTTCAGTTTTTTTTGGCTCGTAACACATCTCGTCTGCATGATTATCGATCGAGAACAGGAAGATCCGTATCGGAGGTATTTTATAAATTCCGATCGTATTTAATGTGAATTAAAGTGGATAATTCCTGTAATTCATAGAGTGGGGAAAAATCATTTTTTGCTACAAATGACGTTAACATTCTTACAACTATATAAATGATTAATCAGTTCGAATTAAACGTCAAGGAAAGAAGACAATTTGTCCTCAATGAATTTTTCATTCTTTCAATTATTTCCTCCGAATTTTTCATCCATCAGAAATAAAATCAGAATCTCCTAACAATGAAACTTTTCCAATCTCATCGAATATCGTTTTTTTATTTGTAGATTCTTCTTTTTTTTAAGTGAACTGAGAGTAACTCAACTGTTGGAGAAAATAAAAGTTCTGAGGTAAAACTTTCGGTGAAAAAAGTTCCTCGTGGTCTCTCGAGAATGAAGAGGAGGAACGATACAGACAGTGGATAATAATCTCTTTGAATTCTATTTTTTTGTTTGAGATTGAAGGAAAATTGTGGAAAGTGTTATTCAATGAGAAGAATTAATTTATCATGAAAATGCGTTCCTTTAAGGATTATGTAAAAAAACTATTATAATATAAATTGTTAAAATTTTATATTTTTTTGTCAGAAAATGAAAAATTCACGAAATATTTTGTCATTACATAATTTCTCATTTTTCATCATTTTTTCTAATTTTTCGGAATTGTTGTCAAAATATGTCGAATTCTTCAGAATTGTTTCAAATTGTAACAGATTTGTTTTTTCCAGAGAATTTGACAGAATATGACAGGAAGTTACAATTGATATTCAAAAAAAATTGAAAAATTTTGATGATAAATAATATTTAGTCCTGAAAAATGTGATAATCTTTCTCATATTATTTGTCATATTTTTGACAAAATTTGTCGCTGTCATTGTATCAAAATTTTCCATTTTCTTGTGAGAAGATGATCAATTCACAAAATATTATGTCGACACAATTTCTCATTTTCCATAATCCTTCAGAATTGTGTCAAATCATAACACATTTGTTTTTTTAGAAAATTTGACAGAATATGACAGAATGTTCCAATTGACACTCAAAAATCTTCATATTTCAACAAAAACCTCAAGTTATCCCATAAATTAACAAATTATGTGATTAAGAAAATAAGAAATTCACAAAAGTCACATATTCGTTAAACTGATAAAAATCCGATATATTCTCGCAAAATTTTGACATGCACATATCGATCGGAATAGTACCGAGCGATTAATCAGTATCATTCCCCGTTAGTCAACTCGAGCCAAAAATAACCCGTGAGAATAAATAAAACGGTACTGGTTAAAAGATCAATCTAATCTACGAATCGATATCTGAATCATCAGATGTCTACACAGTTTATTAAAGAGATTTTCGAGTCGACTCCGATAAAAACTCATCCCTCTCTCTCTCTCCTCCACTGGATCCCATTGAAATTGAAGTTTCCTATTGACCAGAGACAAAAAAAAAGATTCAGCAACACTTGGAATTGAATGTAGTGCATGTAGAACGACGATATTGGATTAGACGCACCGTTGGCCAACCTCGGGCAATGTGTCTCGCATATTTCCGTCACGCTCGGACGATCATTGGCCTGTACGGCGCCGCAACTATTTCTCAGATGACTTCCAAAGATCCGTGAATGTGTTCCTTTACACACAGAACACGAAATCTGCAAAAAAAAAATAAAACGAATCAACACTAGTTAAGATAATTTCGATTCCAAAAACTTGTTATTTTTTTCTCGCATTGCCTTTTTTTGCATTTAAAACATTGAAGTTCGCCGGTTTTTGCGAAGATTCAATTGATGTTACCGTTACTTCTGATACCTGTTCATTTCTTTTTTTTAACAGCAGGTGGAGAGGTGCGTGTGTGATGGAATGTCTACGAAACCTATCAGTGCTTCCAATTTATCTTAAATCCAGGATAAACCGGGGCAAAATGGACCTGCGAGGTATAACAATTGTAAAAAAGATTTAATAGTGAAGAAATTTACGAAAAATTCTGAAAAAATTTGAGAATATGTTGGACATGCTGGAGAACGTTCTCAAATTTTTTCAGAATTTTTCATGAACTCCTTCATTTTGAAAAAAAATTATAAATCACTTTATCCCGGTTTTTGATGATTCTTTCAGTGCAGATACTTATCTTAACGTTGTTTCATGATAATTAAGAGTGAATCATATGTCAGGCTTCGAGGACCACGAAATTCTGATAACGGACCGTGTAAGAGGAAATTTTAATTCATTTAGAGGTGAGGCATCCTTCTTCCGCATTTGTTCTCACATGATTATAATAAAATCGCAGTTTTCTCTTCCTGAGGTTGAATGCTCCTGAGAAACCTCCATCCTCGCTTCTGAAAAAGAATTAAAATTTGATAAAAATATGAAGAAAAAAAATAATCAAAACACATAACAGAATTCCTCCATTCAAAACCGCTCAAAGCAAAACCGAATCGATTCATTCCAAGTGTAATAACAGGACGATTGTAAGAGGAAGACTGAGTTCCATTGACGCAAGAATAGGACATGAATGTTACGTGTTTTAAAAAAAGTAAGAAGAGCCAAAAGTTTTTGTTGAAAAAAACCGAAGAAAAGGCGTTAACAGGCAGGTTGTACCGCACCTATTAACTCGGTATTCGAAATCGCATGTAGCCCGATGGCGTGCCTTCGGCTTCCGCAATTAGGGTCCAACGACCCCACTCTGTACCACACGTGGAATGAAAAGTGAAGGTTTTGAGGAGTCTCGAGATGATTGGGGGTTGAATTGTTGACGAATTCATGTCATATTCTTAATGAATTGTTCAGAAGAAGGGAATTGACATTGGCAAGAAGTGAGGAGGGAATTTTCATTAAAAAATTCCCTCTTGATCCTCTTGAGAATGAAGAGGAGGAACGATACAGTGGATAATAATCTCTTTGAATTCAATTTTTTTGGTTGAGATTGAAGAAAAATTGTGGAAAGTGGAATTCAATGAGAAGAATTCATTTATCATGAAAATGCATTCATTTAAGGATTATGTAAAAAAATATTCTAATGTAATTTGTCAGAATTTCACACTTTTTTGGCTGAAAATGAGAAATTCTTCGGAATTTTTGTGAAAATATGTTAAATACTTCAGAATTTTATGCCACAGAAAAAAATCAAAATATGATAAACTCTGTGATAATGTGTCAAATTATGACAGATTTGTATTTTTCACATAAATTGACAAATTCTAATGATAAATAATATTTTTTTGTCGCTGTCATTGTATCAAAATTTTCCATTTTCTTGTGAGAAAATGAGAAATTCATGAAAGTCCCAAAATATCATGTCATGACACAATTTCTCACTTTCCATAATTTTTTTTAATTCTTCCGAATTTTTGTCAAAATATGTCAAATCCTTCAGAATTGTGTCAAATTGTACCAGATTTGTTTTTTTAGAAAATTTGATAAAATATGACAGGATATTCCAATTGTTGACGAATTCATGTCATAATATTCCCCCTGACTTCTTCCAAAGAAGCCAATTGACATTGGCAAGAAGTGAAGAGGGAATTTTCATTAAAAAACGTACAAAGTGGCTGATGCAAGGTCTCCTGATGGTCTTGTGTTGTGCGGTATAAATAGAACTCGTTCTCAAACGACAACGAAAGACATCAAGACTTCTTCTTTCATGCGGATTTCTTCCTCCACTTTTCTCATTCTTTTTTCATTTATTTATTTACCATTTGAGTTCTTGCATTGCTTGCCAACCTGTTATTTCAGGTTCAAGAATCGACTCATCTTTTTGCCCCCACTTTTTTCACCTCCACTTTTTCCATGATTTTTATTTTCCTCGACGCATCCAACTTCCGAGAAAATCACAGGGTTTTTTCCTCCATCGAATCATTTTCCCCTGATTCAGTTGGAAAAAAGCAAATTCCAAAATTGCTCCACTGAACTCCACATTCTCCCATAACCTAGAAACAAATTGGACTTTAGTATTTCGGTCAAAATAATTCCGAAAAAACGAGTTTTCACCAAAAAAACTAGTAACACGTGAAATAATGAAGAATGATAAAAGTCCTTGACCTTTTGAAAAATAGTAACGGCATATTGAATGTTATTTTTCATGAAACCTATGTCTCCAACGTAACGCAGTGACGTATTAACGAGAATTAAAATGAGTACAAAAATATCCATAACATGTAAATGTGGGCGAAAAGAAGCAAATGGTTACTTGTTTCCGAGGGAAAAAAATGGAAAAAAATAGGCTGACAACTACCGGTTATGATGCTTGTTCTAGCGGGATTTTTTTCGTCCTATTGCGCCGTCTGCTCCAACACAAAAGCAGCAAAGAGCACGTGCCACTGAAGCATCAGCAGATGTCGGGGATTTCGATGCTTTCTCAGAATTTAGGTGAAGTGATGTGGATCATTGGGTTAAGGTGAATTTCTTCATGAATTAAAAGCGGCATTTTCTGGGATTATTTAGGAGCATCTGTTGGTGATTTTGGGGATTGTACTTCTGCAAACTTCTAATGGCTCGTATCATGTTTAATGGATTAGAGGAGCATGTGATGATTGGTCTGGAAATTTTTTTGCACATTCTCGAGAGCTAGGCCCCAATATTTTTGGTAAATTGAGCGTAAAGGGCGAAGACAACTCTGTGATTTCAAGGCAAGTTATTCAATTCTCCATTCGATGAATCTTTAGGTAAAAAAAAATTCCCAGGATCCAGTCTGATGCTATTGTGAATTTTCATGACCATGAAATTCATAAACAGATGAACTTTGTTTCATCATTAGGTTTTATTAAATATCTCGGAAACTAAGAGAGATAGAGAATTTTTTGTAGATACCTTTTTTGTAGAGGATTTCAAGAGCTACAAAAAAGGTTATCACGAAAATTGCTCTATATCGCTTGGTTTCTGAGATATCTTTGAAAAACTGATGATGAAATAAATTTTTTCAATTTTCAATGCTTTTTTAATCTGAGAGTTATCTTCACGCTCACTTTTAACAGGCGAGCGGATTTCCTCGAGTTAATTCCTCGTGTCTTCCTCTGCTCATGGGATCAGTGACACCTGAAGACATTATGATGAAAGTTAAGGTGTTAGTGACACTTGTGTCTGCAGTGTCAAGGTCTCCATGAAAATGCGAATATCCCTGAAATAATCACAAAAAGAGTAATTTTTATCAGATTTTCAAACTTCTTAAACGGAATAAATTCATTAGTGAAGTGGTAAACAAGGTTAAGTACATATGGTATTCCTATATGACTTAACCTTGTTTACCACTTCACCACTGAATTGTCAAAATTCACAAGAGTTACAAAATATTCTTCAAAAATCTTAATATTTCAACAACAAAAAAAAGTAAAGTTACGACATTTCCATGAGGAATTGAAATAAATAAAAATATTTGTAAACATAATGAATAAATACAGAGAGAAAACCGATTCGTTTTGGCTGGTAGAATGATTTGTCGACATCAAGGACACCGTTATCATTTTCTAGGCACAACATACGGAGACTATGGGGCAATGAGACAGAAACCAGCGGGATCACTGGTTAACCGGTGCGCAGACTTTTCTCCACACTGAGCAATCGAATTCTGCATCTCCAGCAAAAAACCCCAACAATTCTGGTAAATGAAAAAAAAAAACCAACACACTTGATGTAACAACAATTTTCATATTTAATATCGAATGTGGGACGTGTCGAAATGATGTAGACACATGACTTCATAAAAATCCCGGCGAATGTCTGGAAAAAAGGTATTCTGATAAGTTAAAAGCTAATAAATCTCTCGATGTCAGAAAATACTCATGTATATGTGTGCTTACAGCATTGGTCCACGATGAGTCGATGGAACTGGTCAGAAAAAACAAATGATTATAGCAGAATAAATGATAAATAATAAAATACCATTGAATATAAGTTGTAAGAGCCCTGATGACGTCACAACGGGTCATCAGTCGTGTAAGTTGTCTCATGGAAAACGGAAATACTGAGTGACATCATACGGCGATCGATGGAATCTCTGACACACACACACACACACTCGAAGACGCCATTGGCCTCAGGGAGTTCCGATTCGTTACCACCGAGATGATAGTGATCTTCCTCACAGGTAGATGTTTATTTTTTTATTATTTTGTTCCACCTTCTCCTTATTCTACTCAATTCTTTTTTTTTTCCACCATTCGAGTCTTCTATAATCGCCTGCGGCGTGACGATGACTAAACACCCATGGATCCTTTTCATGTGAGGGAGTTGCTGGGACCCACTGGATTCTAAAAATTTTCATGATGAAGAAGGTGAAAAATCCATGGAATTTAGCAAAAAGAGAAGATGCAAGGAAGGCAGAATGCTTGAAAAAAAGGGGGAATATATAAGAAGAGAATAGCAAGACGTTGAGGATAAATTCTTACAGTCCCTAAGATAAACGGTAGTTTTAAAGGCAGAAGATATGGTCTTGAGGGCATTCGAAGAATCAACGATTCCCGGGAGAGTGAGGCCAACCCTTACAGGATTGATCCTTGGATGTTAGCCGACAGAAGTTTATCTCTTCGGCATTGAGGAATAGAGAAGAGAGAAGCATTTGCTGCGTGAGTTGTTATATGATATACCGAAAATGGGCACACAGTTGTCTGTTTTATGTTATGATATTTTTTGTCTTATTTCTCTCCCTTATTCAATTCTTCATGATTGTGAATTTAATAGGGGAAGGTGGGGTAAAATGGACACGTGAATTTTTATGGAAAATTTTTGAAATTAGAAATATTGGAGATACGAAATTGGTACGTCTTTGCGATTTTTTCCTGAATTCTGAAAAATTCTGAAAAAATTCTGTGATATTTTAGACTTGGCTCACTACTTTCCTGAATTTTTTCAGATTTTTCTATAGAACGGCGTATTCTGGAAAAATCCTGAAGAAATCGAACAAAGAAGAAGTTATAAAATTTCTCATTTGTCATGAAAAAAGAACATGATTTTTTCCTGCTAAAACAACTCATCCAAAAATTCTGAAAAAATTCAGGAAAATGGTGAACCAAGTCTGAAATATCTCTGAATTTTTTCAGAATTTTTGGATGAACTGCCTATCCAAGAAAAATCCTCAAACATGTTAAATATCCTCTACCTAATATTATTCCATAAATAATGAGGAAATTACTACAAATCATTGAACAGTCATTTGGATATCAAGAATCAATACACTGATGATAATATCCTTCCCAGTCTCTCGGTAACTCTTAAACGTCCTTGCCTCGGGCAAAGATCCGAGTATTTATAGACGATGATACCTTTAAGTTCCGTCTCTCATTTTCTTCATTATTTTCATAAACGTTTTTTTCCCCTCAACTTCCTCATTTATCATCCAAACTGTTCTAGCACGAATGCGTCGTTACAGGAATAGGGATGAGGACGAAATGGTAATATTTTATTGGCTTTGATGGACACGTCCTGTTCTGCTTCAAATTGTACCTTTAAACACTCATTTTCACTCTTTTTTCCAGGGAAACTCTTCTGGATCCTGCTAATTACCTGGGATTAATTCAATCCCCATTGACGAGCCATCAGCATCAACAATACAGCATGTTTCGATGATCAACGCTGGATGAATGGGAATTGAAGGCACTCGTTAAATGTCATGTAGTATAAGCTATTGTGGTAGATTCGTTAGCTCGTGGTAACCGTGTAATTCAAACGCGTGAGTTTTGTTTCATGTTTCAACACTCGGATTTTATAGCTAACGGGTGATGACACGTGTTCGCCCTCGGCCATTTTAGGATTCAAAGCAACGTTAAAGTTAAATACGTTGTTACTCATGTCAAACATGAGGGGCTTGAAGCTTTTATTAACTTGGTGTGTTGAATTCTTTTTTTTTCGTTCATTCTGGCCAATTCTGGAAGTCATTGAGATTGGTTGGACGGCAGCCAGTGGCTTCCTAACGATTCAATCATTTATTGTGGAAATATGCGTGACATATTATGACAGAAATTGTAATTTGTTTGAAAATCATTGTCTCATGAAAAATTTGATGATTTTACAATTAACTACGCTATTTTTTGGACAATATTTTTACTGAAAAAATCGTAAATCAAATGGTTTATCTGATTAATTCATTCTTATGGTTAATTAATAATCCTCGAGTAACAGGATATTTTTTAAAAAAATATCATGTTGCAGGATGAGGATAAAGATTTTCGAGTCTCTGAATCATTGGCATAAATTAAAACAATAGAGTATCTTCAACTTCCGTCATTCAATAAGTCACAAGTTTATTTTTCCCCGATTGACTCTGTCGCGTAACTTATCAATGGAACTACCGATTCATCACACTCACGAAGAGATATTGCTACTTTATCAATTTTTGAATGATGAAAAAAGCCCGTTACACTGTTAAAACAAAGTGTATCTAAAAATGAAGTAAATTTATCTTAAAATTCCCTACTTTACTTTTACAGATCTTGACCACCGGCAATATACTTGACTGAGAACTTCAGAACCACCTACCAGGATATCTTCTGGGCCTTAAATCAAATACACTTTGTGGTGTTTACATGTGTGTGTGTGTGTGTAACCATTGGGTGCATACCTGTTTCCTCAATCTTCTCTCGCATAACTTTAGATACGACTTTTTTTCCCTGCTAAATCGGTGAGTAATCACTAATATTTCCCAATATTATCAAAATAATTGAACAATATGAATAATATAAAATTCTCTAAAATATGTACATTTGCTATTTTACAGACTTATTTGCATCAATCTACGAATAAGCACGGAGGCAGTAATAAAAGTCTCGTAAGAGCCGACGTCTCTCTGAAATTTATGAGATCTCCATGAACATTTGCAAGCCACCCACTGCGATTATGCGAATCTAAAACGTTTGATGTTTATTGTTAAAGGGAAAAACTCGAGTTATTTATAATCATAATAGACAGATGCATCGATAATTCATGCAGATGTGATGATGCACTTGCGGCACAGTCTCAATTTATTAAGTGCGGATATAAATTCCATTCATCGGTTAAGAGAATTCTTCCTTTCTTTATTTATTTTTCATTTCAAAAGAAATTGAGAATAAGAAAAAAAGTGGCAATTCCAGCGATTTTATCCTCTATTTTTTCCTCCTTTTCGCACATTTAATGGATTCTCGATTGCTGGCGCCGATTAAATGCTCCATCGAGCGGATGCACAGTGTCTTATGTTGTGTGTCGGTTTTTCTAGAGATATCAGAAAGGTCGTCTCTGTGTTACACGCGTGAATGTACGAGACATTTACTTTATTAACCGATTTTATCATTTCTCAATTGCTCATTTTACAATCTTAGGTTGACACGACCAATCCATACTTAGCCTCCTTTACCACTTCATAATATAATGTCAATGACACATTTATGATATGCAGAATAATAATTGTTTAATGATGAATTTATTTTATTTTCATTAATTTTATTTAACCGAGAGTGAACTTGTATAATTTTGTAATTGCTCATTAATCATCATAGCGATCACGCCCTATCCGGTTTCTCCTTTATAATTGTATAGTCTCTCATTGGATCTTGGTAATTCATTTCAAGGGATTGGTAGAGAGAGCGAGTTCTTCCGGGATTGATCAGTCTTTGATGCACATTGAAAAATTGAAATAACACTACTTCCTCGGTCTCTTTTTTTCTATCGAATTCCTAACGATTACTACATGATAACAGTTCATGTTACGAAATATCCGTTTGCTATAATCCGAGGGGGATGATCAGCTACTCGTCCTTGAACGTGAAGAAACTTTGTAGTCTGCATCGATTTATCCAGCAGGTTCACATGATAGGAAATTACTTTTCCTCGATCTGCACTTTGCAGAGCGTACGTTCGAGGTAATACTATGGATGGGATTCTGGGTGGGAATCATCTCTTTTTTTTTTTATATTTCTGTTGAATCTTGGAAGTAGGAGTACGAGACAATGTATGAATCTTTATTTGATAATAACGTAGTAGATCCTATTTTATTCTGATTTTTCATAAATTGATGAAAGAAAAGTAATTTTAACAAATTTATTTCAGGATGTGCCAATGGAATGCCCGAAGACATTCAGCTCCAACCACAAACTTGAAGCAGCTCCACTTGATGATGCAGAAGACTCCCCGTGAATTGGCTTGGTACTCATTGGAGTCAGAAAGGAACAGTGACTGGGATAACGTGTAATAACTTGGCTCCTTGTGGATCGGTACGATGCTATATTTAGATATTGCCAGTGCCCAGTGTCTCTGCATGTAAAACATGATTCCCTGCTTGACCAAGCGCGACGACTTTATTTTCTCTTATTCCTCTCAACTTTACGTCGTTTTCTCATCTTTTTTAATCATCCCTCTCTCTCTATACACTTCTTTCCGTATAATGTACCTGTTTATAGGTTCATTTTAAACTTTTTCTATTTGCCATCTCGTCTTCCACGACTGCATTACTTTCCTCCCAATGTTTTCCGCTTCCTTGGCTGTACAAATTCACTCTACAAGCGAATATTCTCCCTTTTTTTTTCCTCTTTCTTTGGCAATCGTAACAATTGATGGTACGAGTAAATCAAGTGGATGGTAAATTCTTGGGAATACCAGTGAAACACTTTCTTTAAATTAAATTCAAATAATTCAAATAATTCTCATGTAATTATTACGTAATTCTACATGATTAATTCATATTGTCCAATATATTACAGGGATTAGAGGATGAAGAAAATGAAGAAAATGAAGTAAATTCAAACATCAAAGAGCCACGAGACTTGCTAAACCATTCGCACGGCAGAATGAACGATGACTCCTCGAGGGGTTTGAGGCATTACAGAGAGAGAGTAGTTCTGAAGTAAACGCCAATGTGTAAGAAGACATGGTGAATTCGTAGTGAGGTATATCCCCCGTTAATGCAGCTCCCAACGGGTTTATCCAATCCGGTTGGTTCGTATCCAAGTTTCAACGTCCTCTCTACTAAATAATTTAACATTTAACTTTTTTTTTATTATTTCTCTTATTCATTTAAAAAGTAGCAGTGATTTTTAATGATTTTTTAGCGAATTAATATTCTAATAATAATTATCGATGCCATTCCAGTTGAACGAGTCTAGTGATAAGGATCTATCCTCATGCTAAAATAAGCTCGGGTTCAGCTAAATCCGTATAATCTACTTTGAAAACAAATTGATCAGTGGTAATATTGCCGACCTGCATCATTCCATTGGTATGTCAAGTTAAATAATAATCACTGGTAATTTTTCAAAGACAAATTTACTTTTCAAGAGATAATTATATTCACGAGTTTATATTTATCTACTTGTCTGATCAGTTCTTGATGGAGTGTGTCCTATTTTCAATACCTTGGTGATGCAAACCTGATTTACGCTGGGCCTGACACCGTTGCCTGATTTTCAGGTGCATGTCAAAATCTGTCATTTTTTTTTAGGAATTTTGGGGAAAATTAGAGAATAATTTGATAAAATCTATTATGAAATTTCATACTATTACTTTTTTTTTGTTGAGTATTTTCTGAAAAAAAAATTGTTTCAATATATTTTTACAAAAATTTCGAAATTGTGTCATGACATAATATTTTATGACTTTTGTGAATTTTTCATTTTCTGTCAGGAAAATGTCAAATTTTGATACAATGACAGCCACAAAATTTTGTCAAAAATGAAGATTTTTGAGTATTAATTGTAACATCCTGTCATATTCTGTCAAATTTTCTAAAAAAACAAATCCTTTACAATTTGACACAATTCTAAAGGATTCGACATATTTTGACAAAAATTCCGAAGAATTGAAAAAAAATTATGGAAAATGTGACTTTTGTGAATTTCTCATTTTCTCACAAAAAAATGTCAAATTTTGATACAATGACAGCGACTAATTCTGTCAATAATATGAGAAAAATTATCACATTTTTCATAACTAACTATTATTTATCATCAGAATTTGTAAATTTATGTCATAACTCGACTTTTTTTTTTGAAATATGAAGATTTTTGAGTATTAATTGTAAAAAAATGAATCTTTTACAATTTGACACAATTCTGAAGGATTTAACATATTTTGTTAACATAAAAATTCCGGAGAATTACAAAAAAAATGATGAAATTCTGTGAATTTCTCATTTTCTGTCAAGAAAATGTCAAATTCCGATACAATGACAGCGACAAATTTATGAAATGTAATACCAAAAAGAAAGTAAAAGAAATTGTAATGAAGCCCGATGGAACATTAACTCGATACTTAATTAATTAACGCAAGTATTATCGTTTGATTAATCGAGGTGGTATTTTTCTCACTGTACGAGCTTTCGACAATTTCCATTCGCTAATCTAACATTGGCTTGTCTCCTCGCTCTCACTCTCCAATTGCAATATAGCTCTAACATCAACAGCACCAACAGGGGACAGGAGGGGAGGAAAGGCGGAGGAGGTGGGTAACACTGTGCGAAAGGGGGAATATACCCCAACCATTGCTATCGTATCATCTCATGGCTGCTGGCTTAACGAGCATTTGCAAGTAAATTGGCTCGGATGTATCCCTCTCTCGTTGCCGCTGCTCGGGCGCCTCGTGGAATTGCCAGCTTCACCAACCTCCTAGTCATCACCGGCAAACTCCTGGTACAAGTGACACACCAAATACCTTTTCGTATCACTGCCAAGTGTCATGAACTCCAATTCCCTCGGAATCATCTGGATTATCTTAAAAAACAGTGGATTTTTCAGTAGTAGATTGAGCATTCTGCAGCAGAGCTCCGGAAAAATCTGAAAAAATTAGACAATAAGTACGACATGCTAATTCATCTTCCTGAATTTTTTCAGATTTTTCCGTCAACTCCTTCACCCTTAAAAATATTATTCCATGAATTTGTTAAATTTTTCCGGACTTATTCATGTGAATGACCCATATTCACGTAATTTCGTATACATCCAGGACAATCTATATGTATATGAAACACAGAACCGTTTGACCCGTTAGAGACTGCAGCAGCAGCAGCAGGAGAGCCATCGTAGAAGAGGGACATAGGTAAAGAGTCCAGTGTGGTGGGGAATCAGCGTGAGACAGACACAAGTTGGGCCGTTATGTCAAATCGAGGCCAGCCCCGTATGCATTCCTTAAACGATCGTTTTACCTACAGGCTATTTTTGCCCGTTGTCATGTGAATTTTTTGCCAATGTAAAGACCTCAAATTCCTCATTATTCCATGGATGTTAGTCAATCATCGTCGAGTCAATTTCTCATGTTCTCATGAAGATATTGATGATGATATTGTGGTAAAAATGTTGATGATGTTGATGGATCCGTGTAATGTAATATGCTCTGGTCCAATGACTCCTGACACTTGAAATCGGAAGAGGGTGATGCAGATGCTTATCTCCATGAGATATGACGAGGTATGACTATGAAATACGCAGGCGCGTAGATCCGGAAGAGGCTCTGCTAATTACGAGAGTTGGGAGAGGGATGAGGAGGCATCGGAGACTAGTCACAGCTGATGGAAGTTGTGCGAGTGTGCAACCAGCTCATTAACCAGACGCAGTTCAGATCACGTGGATAAGGGATACACAACTGTGTTGTATATGCCTTTTCTATCCAAGGTGGAGATCATCAGAGGATTAAATACGAGAGGATAGGCAGAGGCAATTCTTCACACGTATGACAATGAACCTGAATTTGATTCCTTTTTCATGCACTTGCTCGAGGAAAATATGTGCACTGCATCGAGGAATCTCCAGAGCGGTCAAAGACACCTTTGACAAGAACGTGATTTCATAATCATTCGAATCCCGTGCCAAGAAGTCATGTCTCACTATCAAGAGAGACCACCCGTGAGATTTTGGGTGGAAAATTTTTTAACAGACAAGTGAGAATAATAACTTGAATAGGAAATTCTATAGCAGAATAGATGAAAAATTCCAGTGTCACTACTTTTCCCCTTCTTCAAGATGCAAAAGCCCATACGAAAAGTGCATTCTTCTTCTCTACTCTCTATTGTATCTTGTTCGCATATCACGATATACCCAATGCCTTTATCATTCATCGATTCTAACAGTACAACCCAAAGGTGCATTTACAGGCCAAAAGAGAATGAAGAAGAGAGAGAGGTACTGGAGGATAAAACCAAGTAACACGTTGAAACGAGAGAAGGCAAAGAGATTCACCCCGCTCTACCATCAAATGCAGAATGCCCGAGCGCGTGCTAGAGCACTACCTGCCGTGATCCAATCTTATGGTGGTATATAGTGAGTAGGTACCTGCTGATATTTTACTGTCAACCAATGTGCTTCTGAACCCGTTGTCCAATGATCAATCTCATCTACACAATCTTCAGCTACCGGTAAAACCGAAATAGAAAACCACCAGTTACTTTTGGATTTTCTATCGAGATTTTTGGTATCTCTCGAGGTTACGAGGATTCTCTTCCTTTCCCCATGAACTCCATAATTGGGTGTGCTGCAGCGGAACTCCGGAAAAATCTGAAAAAAATTGAGAATAAGGACGACATGTTAATGTGTGTTCCTGAATTTTTTCAGATTTTTTTGACGACTCCTTCACCCTCAAAAAAATTCCTGAAATTCTCAATTAATTGATAAAATGAATTGTCCATCAATCACGGGATTCAGGTTATTTGGTCGCTACAGGAATTACTTTAATGATTATTTAGATGCCTCTTTGATACATTCCCTCTTCGTTTTTCCCCCTCTAATAAACTTCAAGAACTTACGGTATTCTCTTAACTTGGATTCTTCGCAAACGGACGGTAGCGATATCTGTCACTGATTTATAGGTTTACCAATATGTTGGTCCGTACCAGTGAAATGTCAATGACCTATTTCATCATGCTCATTCAAATTATCCAAAAGAAGTGGATATATTCGAGTGACACTGATCGGAGGTGTAAAGAATCTCTCGAGAATTCTTCACTATTTATTTTATTCAAAATATAAAAAAATAAAAGAGTGAAAGTGTCTAACGTAATTATCTTGAGACAAGAGTGGCCCTTGAAAATAATTAGTTCTCACAAAATTTTGAGTTAATTCATCAACAATACAATTGACTGATCACAATCTATCTCATAGAATTACTCTATAAATCGAGGGAAATTGTTTAATTTTCACAATGGTCCCAAATTCTTTGTTCTCCATAAAATGAAATGTTGTAATAAATTTCAAGGTTCCACGTTGTAACACGAAATGGAGGACAATTTAAAATGAGATGAGCACGTAAAAGGATCATTGAATGTTAATAACGCTCGTTCCTATAATCTTCAAGCCAGGAGATAATGTCTCAATTCACGAAAATTATTGTTGTCAGCATTGGGATTTATCGAAAATAAAGCCACAAGAGATGAAGATTCAATGATAAATTAATGGAAATTTTGCGAAAAATGAGGTATTTTATAACTGATTTATTGACTGCAGATGGTGATTGTGATTTTTAACCGAGTGCGTGTTGGAACGATGAATTTACCGAAGCGCATGTAGATCAATTGGCCTATCATCACGTTATACCATGACAGGTACGTCAACTCTTCAAGTTACGTTCAAGTTTATTCTCAGCAATTACGAAACATCTCGACAAGACATAAATCGTTGAAGAGAGTTCAATTATCTTGTATGAAGGATTTTCTTGCTAAATTTTTCATCGACCACCAGGGATTTTCAATTTATTACAACAGAATTATAAATTGTTTCTAAAATTCTCTCTTTTTTTTGTAGGGTGAGGAAAAAGTGGAGTTATTATCTCGTGAAGTCCTCGAATGTTTGAAAATCAAACAAAAGCCTTGAGAACAACGTGGGACCATGGCCCACATGGATCCACTCAAATATTCTTTGACTCATCTCCTCAAGTCCAGGTATAAATGTGATGTGAGTATTCTTCTAGACCATTTTAAGATATAAAATGTATAGTGTAATTCCGATTAATTTTTAATGATATAAAATATGTAATTTACATATTTTTACAGAGAAGAAGGCGTTCACACTTACTAACAATAAGTGATTCTTGTTAAATCTTGAAAGTAGGAATACGAGATAATTTATGATTCGGTTCAATATTTATGAATCTTCATTTGATAATAACGTAGTGAGTAAAAATAAATAAGGGAAAAGTGAAGGCGCCTGCAACATCACAAAAATTCACGTATGAAGGATCCTATTGCGTGGCAATCTCTCTGCACATGGAACTCATTTATCTAGTTTTTACATACCTTTAATCCTTTCAATATAACATACTATTCCTCACCCAATTTTCGTTCTATTCTTTCAATTACAAACTGACGTGTGATTGCTTTCATTACATTCAATCCTGACGGATTATAATCACACTTATTTCTGACAAACATTCACATATGAGAACATGTCTCCGTTTCTTCTTCTCTCATACTATTCTTAACGTAATGTATTAAAGTCAAGTTTTCATTAAAGGTGTATTGTCGATAAAGTAATTAATCTCAACACTTGAGGATTGAATAAAACTGGTGTTTTCGTCACGAGGTCAATTGGCTAAAAATGAAATCCCTTTATCTCGAGTCCTTGGAATACCAAACGGTAAAATCCTGTTGCCCCATGGGGGATTGACGTTTCCTTGGTGCTAAAGAAAAGATTGTAAGAAAAAAAATAATGAAAATGTGCATATGCACACAGGTATATGGTGGAGAGAGACTCGATAAGCAGTGACGCGAGAGTGAGATTCCGGAGGAACGAGTCTTTGGTTTTGCCGGAAAGGATCAATGACCCCTCTTCTCGGGGGGAAAAAGGAGAATGAAAAATTGTCACGGAAGAGAATGAAAAATAAAATGGATTTAAAAATGGAAAATTTAAGAATGAGAATGGAGAAAGAGACTGGTATCCCGTAGATCCGGTAAAAAGTCCCCAAACGATAACGATTCCGATGAATCGTAATCGTTATGGCCTGGAAGAGCTCTCTACTACACTACACTTATACCAAATGAAAGTAAATAAAAAAGGAAAATGAATTAAATAAACAACTATAACGTATCTTTACGGTTCGATCGGAGGGCCTTGCCCATGAAGCCGAGGGTGGTCCCAATGGCAACTCTGATACGAGATAAACCCCATAAAGGACACAAGTAGAGCCGAAGAGGAAGCTTATCCATTCCCATCCAATACAAGTAAGCCAATACGATTTTTCACATTTTTATTTTGGCGGGAAATGGAGACTTCAATGGAGGGTAAACAAAACTGAAACAAAATGTTAAATTATGATGAAATTTGACATTTTGTTTTCTTCTGAAAAAATGAAGAAATACCAACAAAAAATCTGTTTTTTACGACTATTCCCTTTTTTTTATCGATAGTTACAGGTTATGTTGAACTCGTCAGACGCCATTTTATTTGCGGAAGCTCCCGATCGCCAGCGACGAGTTCAAGGACGACTGGATCCTCACCAACGATGGAATTCCCAACGTGTAGACGTAATCATAAGGTTGGTGGAGGTCTACCATGGAGTATTTTTATTGTTTGCCGGAAGTTTAGTAAGTATATATTTGAATGGAGTAGAAAAAATTTCCCACAAAATTGTAAATTACGGATGAAAAATCAATTCATAGAAATTATTCACCGGTGAGATGAGAAATTTAACGTGTAATTGACCCCTAAAATTCTTTAAATTTTCAGAATTCATTAATCTTCCTCAAGGAATCCACGAATCCCCGAGAGTATTAATCAAGTAATTGTTTTAATGTCAATTACGCATTCTTCAATTCCTTCTGCGTCTACTTAATGCTATATTTCAAGGTAAACGGTTGGAAAAGTTCAGTTACAATTTTCTGAGAATATTGACTAAAGGAATTTCCCCTGCACTTCCTCTCTCGCAATTGACAAAACCACAATCATTAATAAATTAATGAGTTTAATGAAAATTTTAAAAACGTCAAGATTCACTCTCATTTGATAGCCCCCTTTTATTTCCATTTTTATTACCTTCTGCAACACGTAATTATCACAGGGATGTGTGCCCTCACCAATTATCGTCGTCGAGCACGCCATCAACATCAGTGGCTCCTACCCATAGCACTCTGTCTTTTTCACAGCACCACCACTCTGCCCACATACAGTCCCAATCTCCATTCACAGATACACACACACATGTAACCTGAATTTTATTTTATTTTTCACCTTTCAGAGTGGACTGACACGAGGAGAGCCACGTCACGAGGTGCATACGGTAGCCGAGTGCAGAAGAAGCGGCGCAGTAAGGAGAATAAAAATAATATAAAGGACATGATGTATGTGAAGAATCCGGAGAATTCGCCAGGTGAATTCAATCATTTCATGGGACTTTTCGTGTCAACTCCATCAACTCCGAATTAATTTTATGTAAAAATAGTGAAGAAGGTATTAGAATAAAATGTGAAAAATCCATTGCTCATTGGTATGCATGCTAGCATCTTGCCCATTGACCAGCACTATAGAGAATCGATCCAAAGGATAGGTATTTTCCTTCTAGTCGGCAATGTTTACTGTTTCAGGTGAGTTGTAGATCGCCAACTTATCTCGATCTGGTCCCGTCCACTGCCTGATTCTCTCTACCAACTATTCAACGTATATATACATACTATGACGTTGAAATCAATGGATTCTCTCATAGTAGAGACTATACACACCCCCAATGAGAATAGTAGCCAAGTGGAGTTTACCAGGATTCACTCAGCAGTTTATGAGGTAGCTTATATTTTGCTTTACATCGTAAAAACCTTGAGGCATCATGCATTTACATTTCCACTCGAGGCAACATGTTAACTATTT
Source organism: Aleiodes testaceus (assembly GCA_963565655.1). NCBI lineage: Eukaryota > Metazoa > Arthropoda > Insecta > Hymenoptera > Braconidae > Aleiodes > Aleiodes testaceus. The sequence continues at coordinate 846,355 of OY751423.1, forward strand.
TTTCTCCACTCGAAAATCTAAAGTCTGATATAAGAAACAGTGGGGTTAAATGGATCCCCATTGAACATCATTATTTTTTTCTCTGATCATTATTCTGATAAATAACGGTAAATTTCGTGGAATTCATGGAAAATCGTGATGAATTTTCAGGTAATCTTCATGCTGGACCTTCAACTTCATTGATGATGCATCAGATTCTCAAGGTTACTCATTCAAGCAATTATCCCATGGCAATTCCACATATCGCAATTATGGTAAAAAAATTGGTCATCATGTGTCGGATCTCGTCGCGCCATGGGTGTGGATTGCGTGCAGCATTGAGGCAGGTTTCGATTGACGCCCGGAGCATCCGTCGTCGGCGCACTAGAAATACCTCATCCAGGATTTTACCAATAAGTGAGTGAGAAAAAGTGCCACAACCCCTCCATCAAGCACTCAACCCCCCTTGGACGCTGAGATTAGTTGGAGAAATACCAGGGCCTGTGTTAGGCCTCTTCGCAAGTTAGTTTCCCCCCGTGGAGTAAAAATTCACGAGCAAATTGAATCTCTTTCTCACTCACTCCATTGACTCCACCTCCTCGTCTTCCTTAGACTATTCATTTTCTTTTTCGCTTTTTACTTATTTTATTTTTTTCCAACATTTCAGAATGCTTTTTTTCGTGCTCCTTCATACCTCGGGGTGATGTACGCTGCACGGATGTAGACGGGACGGCCCTTAAGGTGGCTTCTTCTTATTCTTCTTCGTCTGCACCTTCATCTTCTTCTTCTTCTTCTTCTTCTTCTTCACGTGGTAAGACGTTTACATTCTTTCTTTACATTCAAAAACATTTATAAGAACACAAATTAACTTTCAATATACTCAAACTCTGTTCTAGCACCACATGTGCATACTATACACACATGTATTTATATACTCCAGGCCAACGTTTGAAGAGCATCGCATCAGATTGGTAATTATACAAATTAGTGTCCGGCTGGTGGACGTTGAAGGGTAAAGCGCGTGGCAACATATACAGGCCAAGTGTATCATTATGTGGATGCACGTGACCGTTAAGATTCCGAAAGCATCTTCTGGTCATTGATCTATTTTCACCCTTATTTTATTATTTTTAATGATGCATGGATTCTTTCATCCCTTTGGGATTTCTCAAAAATCATTATTTTATACGTTATTCAAATTATTCTATTCTTTTTTTTACAGGGAAAGGAGAATATTACACCAAAGACTCTTCACTTGCATCATTATCACGATCGATCGATGGATCACGCGAGAAATCCTCTCGAGAGAAACCTTAATTACGAATTTAACCCTCCCCCTTTTACCATCCAAATTCTCCATTACCATATAATTTCTACAGTCAATTTTCATCCATTTATCGTAACATCACACGATATATACCGTGATTTTTCATATTTCTTTTTATCCATTACTCTCTTCTTCTTTTCATAAATTAAATTCACGATAATACGACGAAAAGGAGATTCTCGAGTGAAAAAAAATATTTTTAACAAAATTATTCTCTCTCAAAATTTAACTTTATTTACAAATTCTCGGAGGGGGAATTTTTGCGGTCTTATTTTTCTATTTTCATCTCATTATTTTTCCTCAAACCTTCACGTATACCCTGGAGGCGCCAGTGAAACGCATCACGTAAGAACGCATGTGCGGTTTGTTGAAAACACACGCGGGTGTAATTTAAACACGAGCGCTCGCGCCTCTTCCCTCATCAAATCGTACACGTCGCGACAGTCTGCGCTTGACAGATCCCCGTATACTTGACGATTAATTGGTCACGTATCACGCGAAGTGGCAGAAGCCGAGAATTTACTAAAGTATCAAAGTTCGCACGCTTCAGTACTTAAAAACGAGGAATTTAATGTAAAAACTCTTTTTTCATTAATTCTTGAGATATCTCGGAAACTAAGCGAGATAGAGCGATTTTTATGAGAACCTTTTTTGTACAGAATTTCGAGATCTTCAAAAAAGGTCATTATGAAAATTGCTCTATCTCGCTTAGTTTCCGAGATATTTGGGAAAAAGGATTGAGAGGAAAAGTAGACTAATTTCACCCTTTTTTTTGGAATTTTGAGGAAATGAAATATTAAGAATTGACAGTTCCGGATGTCAATATTTTGGTTAGGTGGGGTAGAACGGCTCAGTGGGTCACGTATCACACAAAGTGACGGAAGCCGAGAATTTACTAAAGTATCAAAGTTCGCACGCTTCAGAACTAAAAAACGAGGAATTAAATGTAAAAACTCTTTTTTCATTAATCCTTGAGATATCTCGGAAACTAAGCGAGATAGAGCGATTTTTATGAGAACCTTTTTTGTACAGAATTTCGAGATCTCCAAAAAAGGTCATTATGAAAATTGCTCTATCTCGCTTAGTTTCCGAGATATTTGGGAAAAACAATTGAAAGGAAGAATAGACTGATTTCACCCTTTTTTTTGAATTTTGAGGAAATAAAATATTAAGAATTGACAGTTCCGGGTGTAAATATTTCGGTTAGGTGGGGTAAAACAGCCGCTAATGAGACTCCATCCTTATGCTAATCGCTCGCGTGTTTGTAGTCTCCAGGAGAGACCAGAGTCCCGCTTAGTCTCATGAATGTTATCGTTGCTCTTCATCAAAACGTTCGGTGGTTGCGCGAGCGCCATGTAGACGGCTAAAGTGCGATTGAGCCGTCGTTTCTCCCTTCTCCCCCTTTTTTCCTCTTTTTTAAGGCCATTGGAAATACACCAACTTATGCTCATTCTTTGAATAAATTTTTTTATTTATTATTTTCAGGCATACAGAAATCGTAAATGATTCTCGCTTGGACTACTTCAATCGCTGCAAACACGAGAGAATTCTTTCGAGTATTTGTATCCAAACAGTTCTCCACATTCATCTGTCTATCTCGCTTCAAACAAAAAGCCAATGCACATGCCCCTGGAAGATTGTGGGCATTCCACTCGGTGCCATTGGCATTTAAAAATAAAACGGTAGCATATCGCGTTTGTTTGTCAACAGGTAACTGTTATTTACCACTGCCACCTTTTCCATCTTTTTTCTATTTATTGCTCTTTTATTTCAATTGTTCTCAACAAGTCAAACGGTATGGAGCATTTTTCTGCACTCTATCCGAAGGAACTATCAGTTTTTTCGAGATCCCAGTACACGAATATTTGCACGATACTCTTGAATAAGGAAATTTTTTTGATTATTTCATTGAAATGTTGAGGAAATTGAAAAAAATTCAAAAAAATTAATTCTGACATATGATTTTCAGCTAAAATTTCCTCACCTTTTCAATGAAATCATCGAAAAAAATCCATCTCCAAAATTTTCCTTGATTTTCATTAAAATAAGTATTTTTACGAACATGAAGTTTCCAGACGAATCAACTTTCTTATTAAATATCTCGGAAACTAAGAGAGATAGAGAAATTTTCATAGATACCTTTTTCGTAGAGAATTTCAAGGGCTACAAAAAAGGTTATTATGTAAATAGCTCTATCTCGCTTAGTTTCCGAGATATCTTCAAAAAACTGATGATGAAATGAAATCAAATTGTCTGAAAACTTCAGTTTCTTGTATTTTTGAGGATTTTCCATGATTTTTTTTTTACAGAAAAGAAGAGAAATAAGATAACACCTCCAATGTGTCCAAAAGAGAGTAATGCCTCTCCTCCACCAGACACAAAGACTCCTCCCGTGACCTTGGCCAGAGTTCTCTCCCCTCTGAAGCCCGAAGGATCCTAAAAAAAGAAGACGCATCCGCCCGAGAATAGTCACGCCCCGTCGCGAAATTAATCGATTAAGACGTCCCTGCGATCCCAAAAAAAGTGCAGCCCCCCCCCCCCCCCAAAAAAATTCCTTCAGGATTTTTCTTCATGAATAATCCGCAAAAGGACAATCCAATAAAGCATGACAAATCATCATATTTATCCACAAATTTAATAAATGTATATTCATGAATATAAATTGTTTCGTAATAATGAATTGGCATGTGTGTATGTTCTGCAATAATGAAACACAAGTGAAGCGATTAGTAACGATTATATTCAAACGTTTAAATACGCAGTAAGACACAGACACATGCTAATCCTCAATTGAGTTTGAGAAGAAAGAAAATGAGAGATAGAACTTTATGTACATGTGAATTGCGTCCTTGTCAAGGATAACACTGCGAATTCCTTCCATTATATGAAAAAACATCAGGCACAATGCAATAAACAAGTTAACGGTCTTTCTTTAAAGACAATTATTTTACTTCTATTAAAGGCCAATTAAATAATATTTAAAAAAAAGCCGCAATGATGATTAGAAAATTAAAATGCTTAATTGTTTTCATTTTTCTTTGATTAAAATTAAAAGAGAGGCACTTTTAATTGAATTTAGCAGTAAAAATCAATGGTTTATTGCGTTTACCATAAATATTAAGATTTAATGTTTATCCTCAACATGTTTATTTTTTTTTATCTAATACCGCATTAACGAGTGAATGATTAATTTTGTTTACAGGTAAATACAATTGGTTACATTGAAGTGACACAAAAGCGACAATGGTATTGTCCTCAATACTTATTCACACGGCTAAATATCCCAGTTTTACTTATTCTCATTTATTATAACTTTTTTTTTCAATACTCTACGCATTAGTGTCACTGAACACCTGTTACGTTCACTACACCTGCATTTAAAACAACACAGATACATTACACTCTGCCAACGAATTACTCGCACATGCAGTGATTAATCAAAAATCAAATTGAAGACTTGTTGAGAGACGATAGATTCTATCGCATCCATAAATTTAATTCTCCTTTATTCTCTCAGGTATTGTGAAATTTTTCACTGTCTTTATCAGACCCGGAATTGAATGATTCCATCATCAGGTTGATCATTCAGATACAATGAGAAGGCCAGTAAAAGGATGCAAACCTTTCTTCAATTATTATTATTCTCAGGTAGGATGAACTCATTGGACCGAAATAATGAAATTATTCACCAATTCATGAAATGACGAATTGCATTTTTTTTTTCAGGTGAAAAAGGAGCAGAAAAAATCATCAAAAAAATTAGGAGTTACGTCATTTTAATAATAAGCAAGGAAATTATTGAATTCATTTGTGAAGAATCCCAGTATTTATACAATGATTTTTTTTTCATTGGTCATGTTGGAATTACGGTCATAGTTGCCTGTGCGTTAGGGTCACTAGGGTCGAGGTAATAAACAAAAAGTGACGTCATTATTATTCTGAGGAGAATGAAAGAGTTGGTCCGGTGGTAATAGCCTGGAGGCCACATTCCCTTACCTGATAGTTTTAACTGAATCAACGAATTATCGATATTTGGTCATGACGTCTACGGTCTGACATGTTCAAGGCCAAGAAGAGGTCACTGAAGGCCACTGAAACCTTTTTTTTGTTACCCTCAGGTCAATTAATTCGTTGAGAGAACCCTTGGTCTCACATTTGACCAATTGATGCTGGTTTTCTGGAGTAGAGTATTTTTAATTTTTTCCTTTTTTAATGATTAAATAGTGTGAAATTAATTACACAGTGATTTTATGATTCACAGAGTACTTTGTATGTCCTTAACGAAAATTTCACAACACTATAATGTCTTGCGCTATTAGAAGACTATAAATATACACGATTAATTTACCGTGTTATTTTTACAGCATCGTGTCGGCTTTTATAATCATAAAAGTGAAATTATGATGAGTACATTTTATGGTACATTTTGCTCATTGATTTTTGCGAGGGGAGAATGAACCTGACGTCTTTAGAGTGCAGATTGACCTGGAAAGAAGCTTGCTCAACTTGATGAATGTTTGAATGATGATCTCATTACTGAAATTTCCTTTATTTATAATAATATTCATGTTTTCGCTGATGGAATTAATTAAAATCACGAATATGAAGTTTCCAGACAAATCAACTTTATTTCATCATTACTTTTTATTGAATATCTCGGGAACTAAGAGAGATAGAGAAATTTTTGTAGATACCTTTTTTGTAGAAAATTTCCGGGGCTACAAAAAAGGTTATTATGAAAATAGCTCTATCTCTCTTAGTTTCCGAGATATGTCCAAAAAACTGATGATGAAATAAAATCAAATTGTCACAAATCACTTTCCTGTTAATTCGCACCAATTGTAACGAATCTCCTCCAAAGTTCATTCAATTTGTGATAATTAATGGAGTTTGAAGTCACTCGTAATTGAGAGACTCAGCTTTAATCCATTAAATCATTGAAACTTACATAACAGTCTTTCGAGTGTCTCAAAATAAATTTATGTAACTTGTGATAAGAAAAACCGTTAATAGCTTCAATAAATAAATTGAACATTACACTGTCATCCGTCGCTCATTGAATTTCTGCATATCTCCAAAGATAACTCGTTCGGATGCTGATAAGAATAATAATTTCATAAATAAGATGAAGCAGAGACATGTAATTTCAGTCTGCTGCATTAGTGCCGCAAAACATGAAGTGCCTTTTAATAACAGTGATACTAAGTGCTTTAATATCCAATATCATAGCTGATGATGTTGATCCAATTGTGAAGACACCTTTAGGACCCCTCAGAGGTCACTACAGGATCTCTGCAAATGGCAGAGAGTTCCGGGCATTCGAGGGAATCCCCTACGCCAAACCTCCAGTTGGAAAACTGCGGTTTGAGGTGAGTACACAAAATGGCGGCTGATGGGACACAAAATGGCGGCTCATGGAACACCTAATGGCACCAGCATTCTTTCAGCCTCCTCAACCCTTCGGGACCTGGAAGGGCACCTTATCAGCAACGAGACCCGAATCAGGATGTCTCCAGTACGCTCATGTCTCCCGGAATCCACCGGAAAAAGTCGAAGGATCAGAGGATTGTCTTTATCTGAATGTCTACACACCGAGTGAAGAATCATCAGAGAGTCTACCGGTTATTTTCTATATTCACGGTGGAGCCTTTATATTCGGTGAAGGCAGCTCGAACAGGCCCGACTACCTCATGGACCGTGACGTAGTCCTTGTGACTATTAACTACCGTTTGGGACCACTCGGTATGAAATCATCTTAATGACTTCACATTAATCTTTGGGTGTTCATCATTAAGACAGTTTTTTCACTGCTATTAGAGTCGAATTAGCGTCTTTTCGCCTTGAGCGGAAGGGATTGGGGATTATTTTCACGGATTTGGTATTAATAATCAATTAGGAGTGGGATTAATCAAGATGTGAGGTAAAAAATTGAATTCAATTATCGCAGGTTTCTTGAGTACTGGAGATGGAGTCGTGGCGGGAAATATGGGCCTGAAGGACCAGAGTATGGCTCTGCGATGGGTTTCACAGTATATTGAGCAGTTTGGAGGCGATTCCAAGAGGATTACGTTAGCTGGGTTAAGCGCAGGTGGCGCTAGTGTTCATTATCACTACTTGAGTCCTCTGAGTCGAGGATTATTCCATGGTAAACAAGAAAAAATAGAGGAATGTAAGGAATTATTGAAGGAATTCGTTCTGACGTCTTAATTTACAGCGGGAATGTCATTCAGTGGAACAACTCTTGATTGCTGGACTCAAGTAGAAAGCGCAGTGGAAAAAGGCAAGAGACTTGGTGCCATTCTTGGATGTCCAACCGGAAGTAGCGAGGAACTCGTCGAATGTTTGAGGAGTCGACCGGCTGTTGGCATTGTTCAATCAGTTGGCGAATTTATGGTAAAATATTTTTCATAAATTAACAAATTCTCATAATTGATAACATTTTGTCATGAAAAATGTGATAATTTTTCTGATATTATTTGAGAAATTCACAAAATACGTTAAATCCTTTAGATTTTTTTTTTTTTTTAATTGCCAATTGATACTCAAAAGTGTTAATATTAAATTTTTTTAATAGATTCTGTCAGAAGATATAAAATTATTCGATAACTTCTCTAAAAATTCATCCAAAATTTGTAATTTTTTATCTAAATTTGACATGAACATTTCCATCAAGGTTTTGACATGAATTTATGTTGACAGCCATGGCTGTTTAATCCCTACACACCATTCGGCCCCGTCGTGGAGAAGGAATCAGCAGGAGCCTTCATCGATCGTTCTCCAATCGATATTATCACCAGTGGTGATGCTGCCGATGTTCCTTGGATAACGAGCGTAACATCAGAAGAGGGACTCTATCCAGCAGCTGAATTTGTCGCTAACGAACATTATATGGAACAATTGAACGAAGATTGGAATCTCCTGGCGCCACATTTGCTCGACTACAACTACACGATTCCCAAATCAAAACACGTTGATGTAGCTCAGAAGATTAGAAAACATTATTTAAATGGAAAGAAGATTGACAGATTAAGTGCTAAACCTCTTATTCACATGGTTGGCGATCGGCTTTTCGTTGTCGATGGAGAAAAAGCAGCGAGACTAATGGCTAAGGCTAATCGAAGTCCAGTTTGGTTCTATTTGTACAGCTACAGAGGGCAATTCAGTCTCTCTGATGATTTTATCCCCACTAAAGACGATTTTGGTGAGTTTCTTCTTGTGAATAATGCAGTTTGACATCCTGAGCACAAAATTCATGGAAAATTCCCGTTTCCCTTCTGCAAGAGATCAAAAGTTATCATTAAAGTAACTATTTATTATGATTATACAATTTTTCACAGATAACATGCAGTGACCTAGTTCAATATTTTCTTTGTTGATCATCTCATGAGGTTGAAATGTTCCATTCTCGTTCCCTCTAACGAACAAATGAATTACCATCATGACACTGAGGTGTTAGTCCTGTTATTCCCTGAAAAATGAAGACTCCGAGGAGACAAATGGTGTCTAAACACTTCAAATGTAGAGGCACTTCTGTGATTCTCTAATTAGAATTTTAATTCCCTTTGTTTCTTTCTAATTAAATGCGAAATTAATTCTTCCAGGTGTCTCTCATGGCGACGATGTCTTCACGGTCATCCGACGTTCTCACGAGCCCTGGGTCACTGGCAAATCGTCTCTGACGGTTCAAAAAACGTTGTTGGACATGTGGACGTCGATGGCTGCTAAAGGGTAACAAAAATCATTGATTAAAATGCATTTATCACACTTTCATTAAGAAAAATTATCTCCGTATTTAATTAACCATTTTGTTAATTAGTTCGCCGGAAATTGGGGTCACGTGGCCTCGCCTGAATCCATCCGACAAAGCTCTGAAGTTCATCCACATCTCCAGTCCCAAAAAACCAAAACTCGAGGAGAATTCTAATCTCGGAGAGAAGAATTTCTGGGAATCCCTCGGATTCAATGAAAACAAAGTAACTGGACAAAAACAATTACACGAAGAGTTTTAAATTATAATGACAATTAAGTGTGTTTTAATTATTTTTTGTTACTTCAAATGAAGAATTTATTGCAATTATTTTTTTGCCAAAATTTATTACGATTCATGTAATTACAGTGGACCGTTAGAGTCATTAATTGTGAGATACCATTTGAAATGGTATTCCAAGATTGTTGAACCTCAGTCTCGATTGAAACAGGTGTTGAGATCACCTTTGAAATTCCGTAGACGATGACGAATTGAATTGAAACACATGAAAAAATTTGGGAGAAAAGTGGGAATAAATTAAGACGAATTTAATAATTTTGAGTGAAGTTCTAATGGTTTGTTTGTTGAAAAAATCCTATTCTTCAGGGGAATGTTTTTTTTTTTCCTTTCTTTGCTTTGTAAAACAATTTGGAAAATTGTGGTATTCCTCGGGCGAGTGTCAATGACTTTGAAAAACGAGAGATAAGGAAAAAGCCTAATAAATTGAGAAAACAGAGGGAAGAAGTGAGAGAAACTGGTGGAAACCGGAAACAAAAGACTGACATGGAAGAATTGAATAAATAAGAGTATCACAGAAGAGTGAAACCCCAACAAAACTCATGGGAATCGCCCCAGGGGTAATACCGGTTACACGCAACTGTTTTACTTTGGGAAAATTCTGAGGTAACACAAAGCAAGGTGCCAATATGACTGATGGAAATATGCAGGTCGAATTTTTACATAATATGTCATATTTTTATGAAATTTCAGGAATTTTTAGAGGAATTCAGTGGTGAAGTGGTAAACAAGGTTAAGTCGTGTAGGAATAGTATAGATACTCAACCTTGTTTACCACTTCACTACTGAATTATTCAATTGTTTGATATTTTGTCTGAATTTGTCAAATTTTTGGCAAAAATATGAAAAAAATTATCACATTTTTCATGACAAAATGTTATTTATTTTAAAAAAATGATCAATTTGATAAAAATTTGAATATTCCATAGAATGCTAACGAATTATTACAATTTATGTTATTTTTTGTGAATTACGTTATTATTTATACGAAGAAAAATCAATTTTTTTCATAATAATTTGTCGAAAAAAGAAATGTGCCAATTTTTTTTCATTATCTTCATATTTTTCCATATTTTATGAATTTTTTTCGTCAAATATTCTCTCAAACTTCAATTCAGTAGGGAAGTGGTAAAGGAGGTCAAGTCATATAGGAATACCATATGTACTTAACCGTGTTTACCACTTCACTACTGAATTTATCAAAAAAAAATTGTAATATTTTATGATTTCTTTCAAATATTCTCTCAAACATTAATTTCAGGTGCAAAATGAAATTTTCACATAACAAAAAATTCTTCGGATTCTTCTCCATTCCACAAACTATGATAATTAAATTCAAATGAATTCAAAAAAACATGTTTTCTAAGTGTAATGACACATCAATGGAATCAATGAATTGTCGATTAATGAATCAATGAAGATAATACTTTTCCTTTTCACATTAGGCTTTGCGCAAATGCGAAACACGTCACTCGCGTGGCATGCTACTTGGAACGAGTTTGCTGCCAATTGACTTGTTGAATTTATATTTGAATTAAAAAAAAAATAGGCGCCGAGCTATTGTTATTATTTGAAATAACAATTAGGATGACGTGATGGCAATTAATTTTATCCTCTTCATTGAGAAGATTTTTATTAATCCGTAGTATTATTTTGATGCTCATAAATTTGTCAATTTTTAATTATCCATTTTTTATCCAATTTAATGAAGTACTTCTCGGTTTGGATTTCTTTGGCATCGATAAATCATTCTGGTGGTCCAGGCAGAAGAGTCATAGGCCGATGAATCATTCTGAAAAAATCAAATGAAATGAAAGACATTCTCAAACATTTAATAATTTATTTGTGTACACAATTCCCAAACCGGATTTGAGAATTCTCAGATGGAATTAAATAATACGCACTTACTATTAATACTAACGTGATGTCAAACATATCGCTCAATGTCTCAATGATTAATCTGGAAATAATTTGAGGAAGGTGGGGTAAAATGGGGGATTCTAATTGAATGGTTTGACGTCGAGATTTTCCGATAATTTCATTGGGAAGTTGAGACAATTTTTAATAGGAATTCAGTGGTGAAGTGGTAAACAAGGTTAAGTCATATAGGGATACCATATATACTTAACCTTATTTACCACTTCACTAATGAATTATGTGTGAAAATCGTTTTTTTAATTCAAAAAAATTAATTCTGGATTCAGTAGTGAAGTGGTAAACAAGGTTAAGTCATTTAGGGATACCATATATACTTAACCTTGTTTACCACTTCACTACTGAATTGTGATAAAATCGTTTTTTTAATTCAAAAAAATTAAATATGAATTCAGTAGTGAAGTGGTAAACAAGGTTAAGTCATTCAGGGATACCATATATACTTAACCTTGTTTACTACTTCACTACTGAATTGTGATAAAATCGTTTTTTTAATTCAAAAAAATTAATTTTGAATTCAGTAGTAAAGTGGTAAATAAGGTTAAGTAAACATAATATCCCTAGATGACTAACCTTGTTTACCACTTCACTAATGAATTACGTGTGAAAATGGTTTTTTGAATTCAAAAAAATTAATTCTGAATTCAGTAGTGAAGTGGTAAATAAGGTTAAGTAAACAATAATATCTCTAGATGACTTAACCTTGTTCACCACTTCACTAATGAATTATTAGCATATTCAAAAAGAGGAGAAAATTTGTCATGAAAATGAGTATAAACATGAAATTTTCAAGTATTATGGATTGGATCTTTCATCAGAATCTCAAAAAATATTAATCTGGCCCAAATTTCAGGTTTTCAAGATTTATGCACAAGTTCAATAAATCATTATTCCTTTTTTTATCTTCGTCCTCTTATTTTTAATTCAAATTACTTAATTCCCCGGATACATTTAGATGCGCCATGCGATTAGGTTTGAAAAAGGAGGAAGAAATGAAGAGATTGTGAAACGCAATTTTTTTTTATTCTCTCGCTGATTCTTATTTCCTTTTCTCGTGAGGAAGTGGAAGGAAGATTGTTGAGTCATCAGGAGAATTGTTGAAAATTAAATGGAGTGATGTCATCATGGGCATTTTATTATTCTTCATTGAATTTTGATTATTGGTGGGGCAAAACGGGTATCATCATTAAACGGTTTAGGATGAAGATTTTCTGATGATTTCATTGCAAAAGCTGAGAAAAATTCTCATCAAAATCATGTGCGATGTGATTTTTTCGGAGTTTTCCAAAAAATGTGTAAAATTTGAAAAACTCAAAAAAACGAATTTTGGAGATGAAAATGAAAAAAACATTATTGCACATGATTTCCAGGTAAAATTTTCTCATTTTTTCAATGAAATCATCAGAAAACCATATTTTAATGAATTAATACCTCCTTTCCCAATTAAATCCGCATTATTATTATTATTCCCTCAATAATGGATTAAATCCTCTGGTATCGAGGATACCGAAAGGATTACAGTGAAAAAGAATCCTGTGAATTCAATTAAAATGCATTTATTCATGAATTTATTGATATTTATGAATGCGTAATTAATTTTGAAATAATTACAGTAACAGTAATACCTGATTTATCACAATCACATTTCACATTGGATGTGTGCAGAATTCTCCTTTTTTCGTTGCACCTGATCCAAAAAATAATGGCTTCATTAGTGAATTTTCTAGGATCCAGATAGCGGCGCTTGTTTCCAGCAAAAAAATAAAGAAATCCCAATTATTTATTTGAATTCTCCTTCTTTTTTCGGGGCTTCTATTTTTGGAAGGATTTATAAATCATTATATGAAATTCGTTCGATCCCACGAACATTTGCATTTCTTTAAACTTCATGGCCCCGAGACAATGATGAGTTGGACCTAGTCAAGTTCACGGTTGAGAATCAGAACTAACGATCTCAAAAGCACGCATGGGATGAGGAGACCAATGATTTTTTTATTCTCTTCCCTTTTTCTTCTATCTTGTTTCTTCATTTTTATTATTCACTTCTCAAGGATCTCAAATCAAGATCCCCCACTTGGGGGCTCGAGAGCATTTCGCATGTGTTTTGAATTACTGCCTTCCACACTAGAGTTTGTATACACCAACTTCTCAGCAACATTTCGTGATTTCGTTATTCGATACTCTTTCCTTATCGTGATGATGGTCTTGACTCGAACGATCTGTTAGATTCAGGATGATTAATCGTGCAGGAGGAATATTCGATGAACGCAGGAGTTCTTCGAGATTTTTTAGCACCTGTGAAAAAATAGAATTTATTAGATTTTCGGATTTATAAAAAAAAAAACAAAATTGTCAATATTTTATATTTTTTCATATTATTTGTCATATTTTGTGTAAATTTGACAGTTTCTTGTGAGAAGATAAGAAAGTCACAAAATTCCGTAGTGAAGTGGTAAACAAGGTTAAGTATATATGGTATTCCTATATGAATTAACCTTGTTTACCACTTCACTGCTGTGCATATTGTGTCATGACACAATTGATCATTTTCCACTATTTTTTTCTTAAAAACAAAAATATTCGACATTTTCTTGAGAGAAAATGAGAAATTCAAAAACATAACGAAAATTCAGTAGTGAAGTGGTAAACAAGGTCAAGTAGATTTGGTATTCCTATATGATTTAACCTTATTTACCACTTCACTACTATAAATATTGTGTCATGACACAATTTTTAATTTTCCACCATTTTTCTTCAAATAAAATAAAAAAAATGATATATTCTATCATAATTTCTCGAAAATTGTACAAAATAAAAAAATCTTCAATTTCAACGAAAAAGTGAGGTTATGCACATTTCCATCAGGTTATTGATCCCAAAAATATCCCCCAAACTGATAAAAAAAATTCATAAACTCGATAATTAAAAAATTCTTCCATAAAATTGTGTGACGTAAAAATGATTGAAATAAAAATGTGCAAAATGTTTTTAATCCCAGTAACCATTTATTAAAAGCGGATAAATACGGGGGTGTGATAGATGGCGCAATTGGTTCTCTAAATACAGGTATAACGAGTCGACACGAATGGGATGATGACTTTGGGTATCTATCGAGGAAATAATTGATGCTGATTTTGCGAGGATGCATGCCCAAGTAATTGCAGGTCCCTCGGGGTGTTCCACCTCACAAAAACCATCTTGTCCACAATATTTCTCTCTTTTTTTTGCCTTACAAATAATAATGAAGGGGAAAAAACGAAAGGAATGGAGAAAAAAATTGAAGGAAGTGGAGGGTCATCCTCCGGTGAAATTGGCTACAAGCACATGAAGAAGATTAAAAAAATAAAAAAATACATGAAATAATCTCTCAGTATAATGGCGATCACGAGACAGGAGTAATTATGATAATGGGTAAGTAATAAAATCCACAGAGCTATGTATTTTTAATTTATTAATTCATAAGGTTAATTTCCTCCGATTTTAATGCACTTGCCTTTTTCAGAAAATTCATTTACCGCATGCCTGCACATTCTATTGTGATCCAGACTAGACGGAATAGATCAGTGGCTGTGAATTGTACGTGCACCTTTTTACAACCATGGATCTACTGTATCGAAGGAAGAAACGAAAAAGCCAATTCGAAGGATGCATGTATTAGCAAAACCAAGTGAGTCGAGAGTGTGCGAAAGATGGTTCGGGAAATGTGCAAGACAAGAAAATTAGCATTCCTCGTGTGCGGTTTACTGTGGTATGTTGATAAAGTCGAAGAGAGACGTGTCGTCGGGCGTGCCCAGTAAGTGAATTCGCATCGTCCAAAGTTATCTGAGAGTAAAAAAAACTGGCAAAATACTTCAGTACTTCTTTCTTTTTTAAAGAAGCAGGGAAAAAAAAAAGAAGTGGCGAAAATTCATAGTGGCTTCTATGCAATTCGGTGGAGTTTAACCAGACAAAAAACGAGTTACGTCTGATGGCCCGGTTGAAAGGAATACGGAAATTGTTGGTGGTTGTCATTGACGTGACTGGCATACTCAAATTGAGTAATAAAAAATTTAAAGCAGCAGTTTGTAGCGATTAGTCCTTCATTCTCAATGAATTTGAATAATCAAATTGCTTTCCGCATTATCACGGAAGCAGCACTTTTATTGTCTCTAAAAGGCCCTTTTTTGCACTTGAACTAGAAGACTACTGTTGAGACAACCACAAATATTCAAATAACCGTATGCTAATGCACCTTTCAAATGCTTGTAATGAAGACATGAAGGCAAGAAAATATAATAAGACAGTGGGGAGGGAAAAAGGCAGTAGGTGGACAAGTAATTTACCATCAATTTTACCATTTACCACAAATTTAGCATAGTTATAGATTCATGGAGTGATGATACGTGGTGGAAAATAGGATTCTCCAGCGATGAAAGAATTATTTTCACGATAAAAGCAAAAAGTTTGGTAAAAATAAATTCAAAGTACCTATTTTCTTTGAGCCCCCCTGGGCAATAAAATGAAACAACATTGAATGTAGTAGGTTGAGTCAAGACAGTGATGGAGACTCGACTCTCTCCATCTCTCTCTCCCTCACTGAAATAAGATGCACGTTTCTTTGCCACGCTATGGCTTAGTGGTTTTGTAACGGGGTGGATGATACGTTATTATCCTATGTGGTACATGGGAAGCAAAATTCATAGTACAGACATCATACAGAGGATTATCGAGTCAATGCGTTGGTGGTGAACTCTAAAGTTTAAAAAAACGTCATTTTTACCACCAATATAACGAGTGGCCCAGGATATTTTGCCATCAGCATTGACAATTATTTATATTCATACCGAAGAATCCTGTGGTACTTCAACTTCAATCAGGAATAAATGACTGAGGGTCACTGACTGACCCAACAACGTGAAAGGTTGAATTCCTAGGAAGAAGTGGGCAAAACTTCACTCAGTGTCAACGTTGTCCCCCTTTGTTGTTACTGGAGCTATTGCCCATGGTAAAAGGAGAAAAAGCTAAATGGACGAGTGGAAAAAAACGAGGAGGTCGTGTGGAACGTCGGAAATTCCACGCGCGCAAGCTCTCCACTTTGCTGTCACACGCACGAGAGAATAAGTAGGAGGAGAAGGTGGACTCCTCGTGAGAACCCATGGCTTTTATATCTACAAGGATTGGCTGCTGCTTGCTACTGTTTCATTGTCTTTTCTTCAATACACACTCTCATTCTCCATCTCTCTCTATAGCATTCTGGCGCCACTGCCAGTTGGCGCCAACATCTAATGGCATTCGAGGAATTTCACCCAACATTGATTCAGCAATTTGAATTATTTTATATCTATCCATTGAACTCACCGGGATCAATTAAATTTTGATAATTCATAATTTGGGGAAACGAATTTATGAATAATTGATGCGAGGATTTTGTCATTGGTGATGGATAAAACTAAAAATTCCATCATGCGTGGACGAATTGAATCACCTGTGCAATATATAAATAAAAATAGAGTTAATTGGTATGCAGCCATCGGAGACAACCATATACGTGATCGATCGTTAAAACA
The DNA here is from genome assembly GCA_963565655.1 of Aleiodes testaceus. NCBI lineage: Eukaryota > Metazoa > Arthropoda > Insecta > Hymenoptera > Braconidae > Aleiodes > Aleiodes testaceus. The sequence goes on from OY751423.1 coordinate 863,186, forward strand.
TAGGAGTGTATCGGTTACATCGATTGGATAATTGATGCTCAATCGCTTTCATCGACAATGACCCCCATGGGAATCGTCACTCATCCAATACGACTTGGTGACTCGTGAATGCATTCGTATGGTAATAAATTATTTTTACAAATTGTTGGGATATTTCAATGCAAATTATTGGATTGACTCTGAAAAAGGGCATGAAACAGTAAAATATAATTGAATATTCTCTCATATCTATTAGTACAATATATTTAGAGTTTATGACTTCTCCCACAGGTTCAACTTCGTGATAAACAAATACAGTATTGAAGCAATGTTGTATGCTGTGAAGCAGTGCTTCGATATTGAATTCAATTGAGGAACTCATTAATAAAAATGCGCACGACTCTCAATGGCATATGAAACTAAATAAATATATATATATATATAAATCCTTGATAAAAGTACAATGCACTTGAACTTTCATCATACACAATAATCGGTGGATGCTCCTTTTATTATTCATTTTTTAACATTGGACTGTTGAATTATCTGTTTCAAACAGATATACGCATACAATGGAGGGCCTCCAGTGGAAACCGATCCGAATCTAATCTGTGACTTATAACCCGGCAGGGCTCACGGCAAACGTATATGCACTTTACCAACAACCGTAACACCGTCATAATGCAGAAAATTACGGCCTCGCATACACACACACACAGTCTTCCAAAAAAAGAAAAGAATCAAATAAGAATGAACGAAATTATCATAAATTCGAGTGCAATTCTTTTTTTCACCAAAACTTTGATGTATTTCAATGCTAAAAGACATAAAAACTCATGAGTTATGTTTCGTTGAGTCATGTGTGGTCCATTTGGAGTTATTCGAATGAATTGAAGATGAAAAAAAAAAAAAGAGTATTTCGTGAATATACAATGCTGAAGAGGAAAAAATACAAATAGCCCTTTTAACCCCCCAGGATCTCCTTTAGCGAGAAGCCCTTTTGTGGATCCATGTTCCACTGACTCTCAAATTTATAGCAGAAAGAAATGAACAAAAATAATCAACAAAAGACTCTCGCAGTTGGGGGTGGAAAGTCTTTCGGTGATAAACCAGAATACATGTATCGGCAAATTTTCGGAGCCCCTGGCCACACGCCAGTCTCTCGTCTATACGATCAATGACCTTTTTCACTGATCTTGAACTTGGATTCTGCGTCTTTTGGCGCGACGCCCGTGTTTTTCCCCGAATATCAGAGGAAACTGAGACGCTTACTACTGCAGATTTCTTCACAGACTCCACTGGATCTCCTCCTTTTTTTTCCCCCATCTCCAGTCCTTTTTTTCCTCTCGCATTCTCTGAATTCGTCTATGAAGGATGACGACATTAATGGCTACCGAGAATTCAGCACTAAAGCAGTTTAACGTTAGAATATCATTGGAATAATTTAGGCATGTGTAATCTGTGAATACCGATGAATTAAGTGGACATAATTTTAATATGTTTGCACATGAGTCTTCTCGGGTGAAGATCGTGAGATTCTGGTGGAGCTCTGGAACATAAAAATTTAATGATACATGATTATCCAGATGGTAATTAATTCAGGTAAAAGAAGGCGCCTTTATTCGGGCATTGGGAAAAGTCCAATGGACCCAAAGAAAATGCAAACTCACACAAACTTGAGAGGAATCTCGTGTTATCAAGTCAGGCGTTGTGAGGAAGTCTCGGGGACTAACGGTTCTTTTCTTACATAATAAAGAGGGGAAAAAAGAGAGGGAAAAAAGTAATCTCTTGGCTATCTCAAAGAAGGGCCTCGCAAACCAATCCTGACCTGGTCGCGTGTGTATGTATACCATGAATACATATTCCATCTTCTTTTCCAGCATCTAGCCGAGGTATATAAATGGTACTGTACCTTGGGCATATTCAGTGTGTGCATGGTGTTGCATGTGTTTGCAGGCGGTCCAGAGTACCATGAGGACGTAACGGGGTCGATAGTGTCAACGGGCCTTTAGCTATTAGCCGTCTCTCCAGATGGCCACGATTTTCTTTTTCTTTTCATCCTTTATGCAGTAGGTTAAAAGAACGAGGATAAAGCAGTGCAATTGAGACTTTTCTTGTTTATGATGCTGGGTTTTGGGGGAAAATCACTAGCACTCGGCTCTCACGTCACTTTCATTTTATTCATTACATGGTACATTTGATGGTTTCAATTTTTCAAAATTAGTCTATTTAAGTTTTTTTCAACGGGTTAATAGGATTCTTTTAGTTCTTTACCTGAGATGAGAACGAAGGATATAATGTATTCATTTTTATAACAAATATTATTTTCTATTTTATTCAGCAATTGAGGATTAAAATAAAGGGAGCATGTTGATGGGTATTCGTTGATTAATTGGGTTTTCATTCGGTTTATTGCACGGGTTATTAAGTTCATTAAGTAACGTGATTTTCAGAAAAAAGGATTCCCACGAATTTTCCATTTAAATCGTCAATTTTTTTAGGAGGAAAAACGTGATAAAAATCAATCGCAAAGGTTTCGATCAATTGTCAGTCTATTACGTACATTTTCAACATATTCCAAAGCCATTTATCGTTAATTTACAATAAAAAGAGAGAAAAAAAATCACCAAACGGTAAAAGACTTTTTACGTACTATTATTTCCACTTGTTTCAATTTTTTTCTTTCTTACCTCATAATTATGTTCATGTCATTAGTTTTATTCTCACATTCATCGCGATTCCCACTCATTTATTACTCAACATTTTTTATGGATAATTGAATAATTTATCGAAAAATAGGTATCCATTAAATTCGTCCAATTCGCATTTTATTTTTCAAACATTTGATCTTTTTTTTTTTTAAACTTGGAAAATTCATTTGAATTCTAATTAGATTAAAATGCATCGACGGATACGATTATTCACTTGACTCAAGTTCTTCCATTTTAATTGATTATTTTAATGTGAGAACAATTTCAACTCTGTCTTTTATCTTTCATTTAATTAATAAAAATCGTCTCTCGCACCGTCGGAATGTCATCATCCTAATTAAACCTAATTTGGCAATTGCCAAATGTTAATTATCTCATCTCAAAAAATTCATGATTCTTTTATTCTTTATACTTCAACTATCTCAATTCACTTACAAATTATTCTGAATAATAATTAATTACTATATCGTTAATTATCCTGACAGTGCATTTTTTTTTTCATAATTACCGCACCTTCTCAATGACCCGGGCGGACGTAAGAAAAATACAAAGTGTAATTGAGTAATAATTATTAATGCCTGATTATTTTATTACTAATTCAATATTATATTTATTTATACTTCATTTTTCAACATTCACGATTCTTCTAAAAGTCTCTTTTATCACACTAAAAAAAATGGGACATTAATTATTGTTATTTTCATCGTAATACGAATAATCGTCAAGTGTCTAATTATTTTATTTATTTAGCAAATTTAAACAATCTGGTGTCACGTTATTTTTTTCATTGTAAATAATATTAAACCATCCGGCAAGATTCCACTGTTTCTTCAAGCATTTTTAATCAAAAAACAATTAAAAAAGTCGAATTAAACTACAAATTAAAAAAAAAATCCAATATACCGAAATTTTTTCCTAAATTCCATTTTTCAGGGGAAAAAAAAGAGAAATATTCTACAATACATTTTAATTATCATTATTATAACTAAGTAATTCTGATCAATATCCTCCGATCAAGAAGGACTCAACGTTTTTGACCTCACGTTGAATTCGGTCATTTTTTTAGTCAATTAATTAGTGAATTCGACGTGCCAACGTCAAACGAAGAATAAAATAGAACCAGTGAATGATAATTCTGGTCTCTATCATCACAATTGGAGTAATCATTATTCATCTTACATGATTTTCATTAAATTTTAATTTAAATTGAGTGGAATCACCTGGAATAATTCACATTAATAATTCACCCAAGTCCAGCCCATTGTATGAAATCTGGTACTTCACGAACTGGTACATCTCTGGCAAGTGCTTTGACCCTGAGATTACGATCCTCTGTGAGAAGTACAACGTCACGTCTCAAACGTCTCGGTTGACCCTCTTCTGTAAATGAGAATTGTCCGAAAATGGTTATTGATTTGAGTAGAGTCCTTCCGCGTCTTCAACATCAAATACCTTCTAAACGAGTGAGTTTAGGGGATTTTCTCAAGAGACCTTTTTTGTAGAGAATTACAAGAGCTTCAAAAAAGGTCTCTTGACAAATCCTCGAAAACCTCATGGTTTTTGAGGTATCTTTAAAATAATGAACTTACCGATTACTGCTTGATCCTTATTGTTGCTCTTTGACAAACTGAGACAGGTCGCCAAGATCCTATCATCATTCCTCGTCAATCCATCCAAAGTAGCATCCTCCTCAACGGTAAATGTACTAGATGTCAATACAGTGCCCCTTGTTGTTAAGCACCTGATTGCCGGATTTCGACTTCTTGCGAATGATAATGCAGCTTTGGCTGATTCTGCCACTCTGGCCACGTGCTCTGGATTAAGTGCAGCTCGAGAATTTGGAGCAGAGTCCCTTGGATCAGCACCTCTCGCTAATCCCTCCAATTCATTCAGAACTGTGAATAAAGAAGAAAAAATCGTTTTTTAGAAGAGATTTGAATTGACGAAGATGAATGGAATTTACAGGCGTGTATTTGCTTAACGGATAAAGTCCAGTGATGCTTTTTCACGAGAGCACTGAGGAAGACATCTGCATAAATTATGGAAAATCTCAAGCACTCTCCAACACCCCAAACTCATAGACTGAAACTTCATAGCAGAATACATGAATTTAATGTTAAATAAATCAGGAAAATGGGCTTACATTTCCCACTAAACCTCATTAACTTTGTGAATAAAGAAAATTCACAGATTAAAAGAGGGAAGAAGTGCACGAGAAAAACCTAACGGGATTAAACGGGGATTCCCTCGTGTACTTTCCTCGTTTCTCCGACGTTTCCTAGACGTTCATGAAGAAATAATTAACGAATGTGTGAATTCAATTCAATCGCCAGTTTTTTGAACATATCTCGGAAACTAAGGGAGATGGAGAAATGTTCGTAGAGACCTTTTTTAAAGCTCTTGAAATTCTCTACAAAAAAGGTATCTACAAAAATTTCTCTATCTCGCTTAGTTTCCGAGATATTTATAAAAAAACTAATAAAATATAAACGATTCTTCTGAAATTTTCAAAAGAATCAATTTCTTTGCCTCAGTTTTTTGAGAATAACTCCGAAACTAAGCGAGATAGAGAAATTTTCGTAGATACCTTTTTTAAAGCTCTTGAAATTTTCTACAAAAAAGGTCTCTACAAAAATTTCTCTATCCCAATATTATGATAGAAATTAGTTGAATGTAAAAGTGCACAGAGACCGGTTGATATTTTTTTTTTTCCAATATTTTTATTTTCTCCATTTCTCTGGATCCCTTATAGCACCGCTGGGTCATCTACACTGCGCCCACGCCCGGATCATGGTCCGCGATATATATATATATATAATATACATGTGTACGAAGCCAATCGGTTCTCTTTGGCCATTGGAGCCTCTCCTTGCCCACACATGCATTCATGTATGAGCCGTGAGAACCTAACTGTGAACTTCACCGTTGTTGCAAGCCTCCTCGCCTCCCCCTTTTCACCTACACTGGCTCAGCCGCCCCTCAGCGTTTTGCCGGTAGGAATAAAACCCATGCCTATTCACCCAATACTCTCTGCAGTCCTTTGTACTCCTCTTTCTATCTTCCCTTGATGTCTCTGTTCTCCTATCTTTCTTTATCGTACAACGAAAACACAAATGCTCCGTGTATTATACAGAGGTATGTGTGTGCATGTGGACGAGGGCAACACCAGACAGAATGGCCAGGGGTCAAAGGGCGCCACCAGAGACGATTTTGCATGAAAGCGCACTTTCGTTTTTCGGTGCAATAAAACACTCGGCGAAAAAAGTGCAGAAAAATAAAACATTTTTTTAAAGATTTTTGTAAAAAAAAAGAAGAGGGACTCGATGCATGAAGAGAATTTGAATCTTTCGGAGGATTAATGGGAGGAATATTCTTTTGTTTGGGAGGATTTGTACTCTGGTTATGGGAAAGTAGTCGTGATAAACGCTTTGGGCAACGGAGTTGAGGGTTGTGCATTTATGTTTATGTTTTATTGTTGAGATACTGCGGAATTAAATTATGCGGAGGTGTTATTCAATCTCTCCCTCATGCTTCTACCCCGAGGCAAGTACGAATTCTCATTTTTTATTTTTTTTGGTTCTTGGGTTCATTGAAATTTCGGGCTCTTTTTTTCTCATCTCTGTGATTGTAAAAAAAGGGAACATTTGAATTGCAATTGGGATATTGTTTGAATGAGTTTAATGGGATTTTGAGTAGAAGGTGAGAAGAAACTGCGGGTGTTTGGAATTGGCAAAAAGAGGAGCGTGCTACCGCATCCGGTGCGTTATAAATCCACTGGAATCAGACGAGTTTTTCCACCTTTTCTTTTTTTATCACAAAACATTTCCCCTTTTTCCCTTCATTTCCATCGATTAATTCAACAAAAAAAAATGGGGAAAGAGGGAGAGAGTAAATATCTCCAATTCCAAGTTTAAAGTGCCTCAATTTTCACTGAAGATGGAAAAAGAAAAAGTTTTATTACATTTGAATTTGAATGAATAAAGTACTTTCACTGTGAAATTCATTGAATCTTCAAACATTTTATCTCTGACCTTTCTGAGGGTAAAATAATATGGAAATAAAAAGAGGAAAGCCCTTATGAGTCTCTCTGGAGCGTGAAGCTGGATGGGTTGATGAAGACAGGGGAAAAAAATTAATCTCGTTGGTAATAAAAGTCAGTTCGAGAGGTTTTCATGTTTCTAAAACAGCTTCAGAGTTTATTGGAGACTCTGGGGTTTTTGTTTCGAGAATTTATTTGCAGAATAAAATGATTTTTAATAAATTCAGGATGACCTTGGCTTCAAGTGGCTCAATACTTTTGGATGATTGATGTGATCACTGTTGACCTCATTGGAATGGTACATTGAAGTTCATAATCGAATAATCACGATTTGTACTTCTTTTTCTCTTCAAGGTAATGCGTGAGAACTTGTATTAGCATATTGTGTGTTTAATTGGGTAATTTTTGTTTGTCATATTCAATATGCTTTGCATTAGGATGTCCTTCGAGTTGTGTTCAATGAAATTCGTTCAAGGATGCTCTGACATCGTTTTGAGTTTAAGAAATCCTTAAATTATCTCGAAATTATGAAAATCGGTTCCTCGGGAGCTTCTTCTGAGAATATCTCCGAATTGAGTGGATCAATCGAAAAATGTCAAGATACCTTTTTTGTAGAGAATCGAATTTTCTTCAAAAAAGGTCTCTTCATAAATTCCCCTAAACCCAATACTTTCGGAGATATTCTCAAATTAATTCATCCAAGTAGTTGAAGCAATTTTCCATGTTTCAACTCTCTGATTTCTCCACTGAATTTCCACAATAAAATTTTATTTACGTATCTAAGCTCATGAAATATACGTTATAACGAGTATAATGCATCAACCATGCTCCATCAACGGATAATTTACGATGAAAAGTACGAATTTCCCTGTGGCCCCAAAACACGAAGAATTGAAAATTCGTGAGTGACGTAATGACTCTATTACCAGGTTTTCATAAAAGTGTGGAGTAATGGTAATTGAATTGCTGAAAGAGATGCATGGAATTCATGCATCTGTATTGAGGCGTTAACGATGATGACCTAATGAACTATCGTTGATTCGAGAAGATTTGATGAAGAATAGAGGAGAGGAAAAAAAAAAGGAATTATTTAGAAGAAAGAGAAGGAGCTGATGATGTCAACGCACGAGTGAAACGAACAGGTGTTTACCATATGAGCAATGATCATTTATGGATATGACCTTTAAGTTAAATTCTCAGATTGCATCATCCAAACAATTTTAACATGATTCTCAATTATTTTTAATCTTACTCCATTGTGATTGGATCATTATTCATTGATTCTTCGTTTATTCAACTGAATTTTATTCAACTAAATTGGCTGGATTATCACGGATGCTCGGAGTCTGCAATGTGATTCTCTGGACCCCTTCTGCCTGTAAATTTCACTGTCTCGACAATGATAAACTGCCATTTCCTTCCCCTATTTTCAAATCCCCCAGAGACCTGTGAATTTGTGAATCAGAGCAACGAGATGAAGGGAAAATCGGAGAAATTCGAGAAGCCCCTTTCACGTCTATGGAGAATGTTATGGTAGACTATAATAATTCCACCTAGGGACAATAGAATATTACATGGAATTTTACATTATTTATTTGTAAATGGAGAATCATGAAGAATTTTTGGAATTCGGAATTAATTTGAGAATAATACTTTTTTTGGTTCTCAATTATTTTGGAAGAGGAAATAAGGTTTGAAAACTTTTTTTCACATTTTTTGGGTATTTATGGAAGTATGTGCGTTTGAAAATGGGGCAGAATGGGATTTTTTGGAAAAGTTCATGAAATTTCAAGTTTTCCTGATTTTTCAGTTAAAAAATTATGAAAATTCACTGAAATTTCAATGAATTCAGTAGTGAAGTGGTAAACAAGGTCAAGTCTATGGAGAATGTTATGATAGAGTCTAATATTTGCACCTAGGGACAATAGAATATTACATGGAATTTAACATTATTTATTTGTAAATAGAGAATCATGAAGAATTCTTTAAATTCTGAATTAATTTGAGAATAATACTTTTTTCGGTTTCAAATTATTTTGGAAGAGGACATTCGGTTTGAAGACATTTTTCCCATTTTTTCGGTATTTATGGAGGTATGTGCGTTTGAACATGGGGCAAAATGGGATTTTTTGAAAAAGTCTTTTGAAAAAGATTTTTCAGTTAAAAAATCATGAAAATTCACTAAAATTTCAATGAATTCAGTAGTGAAGTGGTAAACAAGGTCAAGTCATTATGACTTAACCTTGTTTACCACTTCACCACTGAATTGAAAATTCAAATTTCTCTCTCTGCCCATTTTTTTAAGGGAGCAAAATGGTTTTTTCCCTTGAAAATCTGCGAAAATAGCCAAAAATAGTAAAAATTCAATTGAATCTATAATCTAGAAATAATTAACAAAGTAACTCACCAACAAGTGGTATCATGAGAGTGAATAGTGGCTGTGCACCGGATGTAGCTCTCGTGATAGTCTGCAACTGTGACAGATAATCGATGAAACAATTGGTATCTGGCACCAACTGTCTGGGTCGTACTTCAATCTCCACTGATACCGATGACTTTTGTAGAATAGCCTGAAAGAGAAATGAAAAAGTGTGGAAACATCAGTAGGAAAGTTTAAAAGGTAAAAGGTTGAAAAGTGAAATCGTTTTATCTTGAGATGTGTAATTTAATAAATGTGTATTGTCAGATGGTAAAGATCAATCTTTGTGATTTTGTGATTTGGAAAAAAAAAACTCTTTAAATGAAGAGTCTTTGTTTGCAAAAATAAACGATGAAAATGGATCTGTTTGATGAAATTTATTGATTCATTTTTCCCATTGTCATGGCTCTTTGTTGGGTTCAATTAGTCTGGGATTATTTAATGGCAATACGAGGTGGATCCTCAGTTATTCATCGATTCTCCAGCAAAACCAAGCGCTCGTAATAAATCAGAGTTAATCCCACTGCCTCATGCATTTATGTGTTATGGTTTTTGTTGCATCTGTTACCCCAAAAACCATTGCATCTGTCTCTTCTCATTTTTTTTGAAATTATTCCAGAGATTAATTCAATGGATTCATAGAAAATAAAAGTGAGTCAATTTAAGTAAAATAATGAAATACAAAAAGAAGTGAAAATGATGAGATAATAGCTATGAGAAGAATTTACGGGGAAATTACTCCAATACGTCAGAATGTTTAAACAAATTCAATGTAAATTGTCTGAGCTGTTATCGTTTTAATGGCTCAGCCCTGAAATTGAATTGAAGCCAATTTAAACTGCCATTTTAATTCAATGCCTCAGGTAATATCGTTTCACTCGAGTACTTATCGATACTTATTACTATCGCCCTCGGTGTTTACTCTTCTTCGTTCCATTGTTTTTTCAGTCAACATTAAATTTAAAAAATTGCATTGCTCATTGTTCGATGTATTATGTCAAAAAATATTGTAATATAACATGAATTATGGAAATGTGATAATTTTTCTCATATTTTTGACAGAATTTGTTGTTGTCAGGAATTCACAAAAATCACAAAATATTCTGTCATGACACAATTTCTCATTTTCCATAATTTTTCTTTAATTCTTCAGAATTTTTGTAAAAGTATGTTAAATCCTTCAGAATTTTATGCCACAAATTAAAATCAAAATATGATAAACTCTGTGATAATTTGTCAAATTATAACAAATTTGTTTTTTTAGAAAATTTTACAGAATAAAACATGATTCAATTGATCCTCAAAATTCTTCATATTTCAACAAAAAAAGTCAAGTTATCACATAAATTGATAAAATCTGATGATAAATAATATTTTGTCATGAAAAATGTGATAATTTTTCTCATATTTTTTATCAAAATTTGGCATTTTCTTGTGAGAAAATGAGAAATTCACAAAAGTTACAAAATATTATGTCATTACACAATTTCTCATTTTCCATAATTTTTTCTAATTCTTCGGAATTGTGTCAAATTATAACAGATTTTTTTTTTTCAAATTTGACAAAATATGACATTATGTTCCAATACTCAAAAATCTTCCTATTTCAACAAAAAAAAAGACAAGTTATGATAATTTACAATAAATTCTATAAAAATTCACAAATAAATTTTTCTTAATTCTCAATAATTCCTAATGATAAAAGCAGTTGCATTTGCCCTGACATGAACAAACGTTTATAATAGTTCCTCGCAAATCAGATTGTTTGTCCCTGAGCCCTCGAGGCAAAGAAGAAAAGGTATTATCCACCATGCCGAAGAATAATAAAGTACACCCACGTTTTTTCTCCACAATAATTCCAAGTGTGGGATCGTTGACGACAGCTGTGGCACCTGGCCTTAAATTATGATAAATAATTATGGATAAACAATAAAAACCCAAGAGAACTCAAACTAAAAAAAATACATTTTAATTATCAAACTTGCAATGGAATTTTTTTATTTTTCAATTTCTTGTGATGGAATGTAATGAAAATTTTGATGAACACTTTGGACGGATTGTTAATAAGTAATAACCACCCGGAAGGATAAATATAATGTAATATACGCCTACTCGATCATGTGCTCCAACTCGTCCCCACCCTTCAGCAAAACTTCATGTTTATTTCCACCGTTTTATTCGATGTTATATCGGTTGTAATCGGGTTGCGACAAGAGTTTACGAGGAAGGTGTGTCGAATGGGAGTCGCGGGATGGTATCATACAAGATGGAAATTGATACTCAGACGGACTTATTAACGATTCGCGCCACGGGCATACACATTCACATCAATTTGGATAATACATTTTGCTGATCAATTACATGGCGCTTGAATTATTTATATTAATTGGTGAATCATGGGGTAGAACGGGTGCATCTTACTTTGTACATCATTTCTGATGATTCCATTGAAAAGCTGAGGAAATTTCAGGTGGAAATCATGTGCCACATGATTTTTTATCAATTTTTCAAAAATTCGATTTTTTGGATTAATTTTGAAAAAATCGAATTTTTGGAGAAATTGATAAAAAATCATGTGGCACATGTTTTCTGGGTGAAATTTTCTCAGCTTTTCAATGGAATCATCGAAAAATCTAAAATTGGATATAAATTCAGACCGCAGAAGCTTTAATAATTCATAAAAGCACCCTTCCCCCATCAATCTCAATTAAAACCTCCTCCAGCAACAATTCCCATCAAATATTTTCCCAGAACAATGAAAACTGAAGGAATTCAATTAAAACTCACATATTTTTAATTCATCGCTTCATTTCGAGTTTGATTCCATCACCCCTTCCACCAGGACCCCAGAAATAACCATTGGGGATTATAACAAAGAGCATGGGGATTCCCATGGGACTCGAAGCCTAACACAAACGAATAAAACTGCCTGGAAAAAGCACACTATGGGGACAATATTTCTGATGAACGTTATTTTCAGATGAGAAAAGTGAGAGAAGAAAACGTGGAAAGTCAGTAAAACAAGAGATGCATTTGCACTTTTCTGCTAAATAATTTAAACAAACAATTTTGTCATAATTTTGACGAAATTTGTCGCTGTCATTTTATCGAAATTTGACATTTTTTGAGAGAAAATTAACAAAAGTCGCAGAATATTATGTCATGACACAATTTCTCATTTTCCATAATTTTTTTTTAATTCTTCGGAATTTTTGTAAAAATATGTTAAATCCTTCAAAATTTTATGACACAGAATAAAATCAAAATATGATAAAATCTGTGATGATTTGTCAAATTATAAGAGATTGGTTTTTTTTAGAAAATTTGACAAAATATGACAGGATGCTCCAATTGATATTCAAAAATCTTCATATTTCAACGAAAAAAGTCGAGTTATCACAAAAATTTACAAATTCTGATGATAATTAATATTTAGTCAGGAAAAATGTAATAATTTTTCTTGACAAAATTTGTCGCTGTCATTGTATAAAAATTTGACATTTTCTTGTGAAAAAAGTGGGGAATTCCCAAAAGTCAAAATATTACGTCATAACACAATTTCTCATTTTTCATAATTCTTTTTAATTCTTCGGAATTTCTGCAACAGATTTGTTTTTTTAGAAAATTTGACAGAATATGACAGGATGTTACAATTGATACTCAAAAATCTTCATATTACAATAAAAAAAAAAAAATCGCAAACTGATGCTCATAACTCCAGCCTATTTATGGATAGAAGCTCGAGTCTCCAGTCACTTCAATAGACTCGAATGACCCTGGCTCGTCATAATCTCGTGGGTATCGTAATATTTTCGGTCCATGAAATTTTAAATACAAATTTAACGTGAATAAGAGAGAATGGGGAGGCTGTGTGTCTGGTTTAGGGCTCATAAACCTGCAGATGATCGAAAAAGTTCGTAGAAAAGCAGCCGATGAATAAATGAGGAGGTTATGCTGGGTAATTGGAGAGACCTTTCTTATTTTTATTATTTTCTGGTAAAAACTAAATTTCGAATGTCCTTCACGTACTGGAGTATGGCTACGGTTTTATGGGCCTGCCACGAGGATTCAACATAAAAAAGGAATACGAACACGTTGAAAGAACATGAGTATCCTGTAAACGAAATTCTTTATTTCAGAATGTTCATTTTTTTCATTCTTTTTTCCAGAGATTATGTAAGAGAAATTCAATGATTCGGCGCACGAAATTGGCGGCATTGGCCACATTATTTAATCCTTTTAAACTTCATTGTGGAGGACACAATAAATGTTCAGTCATGTTTAAAATGACGATAACTGTACAGGCACTGAATAATTGCTAAATAATTATTGTTTATGGTACATTGACCTTAAACGAGTTGATTCTTTGAAAAAAAAAAAAATCACTGTCCGCAATTCTAATACGTGTAATTATTTTGATCATCACTATCAATCATCGTTATTATTTTTTTTTAATCTACCCATTATTTTCATTAAACGACAACGCAATTGGTTAACACCAGTGGCGGAATAAAATAATTCTTTAATTGAACGAATATAATTTTTCACCAACAGAAGGTTACTTTTAATCATTATGCCGTTTTTTTTTTTACAATTTTTTTTTCTGCAGTTATTAGTCATTAAATTCTGCGAATCTCTTCATCATTATTTCACGTTAAATAAAATGACAAGCGTGGAGAATTATTTATCGGTTACAATATGAGGTCTCAGTTGAATACAATGTTTCATAATCACAATATGTTTTTCTCCACTGACGTCATGAAAATACTTTTTTTTTTTTTCATTGCCTTCATCGTAAATTTTCATTAGGTTTTTTTTTTTCGTCCCAGTGTTTCGTGTTCATTTGTTTCATTTTTTTCAGTCACTTTTGTGTTTTCTAGTTTATTTTGATAATAAAAAAAAATGAGGGAAAATGAAAAATCGTCAACATTTCCCATAGGATGAATATTTGATGAATCGCCGGGGACAATAATTCTAACTCTGCATCAAGCGCCAGTTTACGGTTTATTAATGATCCAATTTGCCCCGAAACCGGCCGAAGTAATAAATATTCAATCAGTTATAATTATATCATTAATAACAAGAAAAAGTAATAATTAATGGTAAAAAAATGAATTCTGAATAATCACGGATTATCAGCAATTACAAATTCAACTATTATGAATAATTTTTAAGCTTAATTAATTGTAATTGAATAGTAAGCAGAAAAAAGGTCACGAGGATAAATGGCGCTTGAATTATTTATATTAATTGGTGAATCATGGGGTAGAACGGGTGCATCTTACTTCCGACGTCATTTCTGATGATTCCATTGAAAAGCTGAGGAAATTTCACCTGGAAATCATGTGCCACATTATTTATTTATCAATTTTTCCAAAAAAATTTTTTTGATAAATTATGAAAAGTTCATTTTTTTGGAAATAAATCACAAAAAAGCTTCTGGCACATGTTTTCCAGGTAGAATTTCCTCAGCTTCTCAATGGAATCATCAAAAAATCTTCATCTGCATGAATTTTCGATGAAAGGATTATCAGCAATTACAAATTCAACTATTATGAATAATTTTAGAGCTTAATTAATTGTAATTAAATAGTAAGCAGATTTTGCAAAAACACGCCCTGTCAGAATGGAAAAAAGGTCACGAGGTTAAAAGCGAGGTGATCCTCACGACTGCAGGAGCAAACCTAACGGTACATAATTAGTTGGTTTAGTGATATATTACGTCGTATATATTCAGCTATGCAGACAAGCTTTTGGGTCATTGTACCTGCATTGCAATTGTATCGTTTAACTCTCCTTCTTCTTCATAAACATGAATCATCGAAAATTTTGTGGATTTTTCCAATTTTTTCCCATTTTTTAGTTTCAAATTGTACATAAATAAAAAATAATTTAGTAGTGAAGTGGTAAACTAGGTTAAGTACATATTGTATTCCTATATAACTTAACCTTCTTTACCACTTCACTACTGAATTTTAAATTAAATTATTCATAAAATTGAATATTAAAAAATTGAATTTGTTACTTGATCACCAGTTCTTTAAAGATATCTCGGAAACTAAGCGAGATGGAGGAATTTTCATTGGGACCTTTTTTGTAGCTTTTGAAATTTTCTACAAAAAAGATATCTATAAAATTTTCTCTATCTCTCTAAGTTTCCAAGATATCTTAAGAAAACTGGTGATTAAGAAAATTCACATTCGTAAATTCATTTCATGTACTTTTTCTTAAAAGGGATATTCATTTCAGAATGACTTTCAGCGTTTCAAACACACACTGGGATTAAAATGAAAGACACAACAGGACACTGGCTACTCTGAGTCTGTCTGGGATAATATTACTGAAAGCGGCGCTAACAGAGGATAATTAGTTTAGAGTAATTAGCTGGCGTCGCTTCCACACACAATTCTCGCTTTTTTCCTGGTAAATCCCTCAAGAGAAGAGTCGTGTATTCGTACAACATGTCCTTTATTTTCTTGTTATTCTATTATGTCGATTTCAATAATTCGTCTCGAATTTACCGGAAATAATTTTAATTACTGACTTTTGGTTAATTAGTATCCACCGAATGTCCTTGAACCTTTTTTTTTTTTTTCATTAAAAATCTTCAAATAATTATCACAAATATTTTCTTTATCTCAAATGATGCTTCACAATAATTTCATAGACATTCTGTAATCTGTGGGAAATACACGATTGTGGTATGTGTTTTGGAATAATGAAAAGAGTAAAAAAAGACGCCATAAAGAACCTGCAGCAAAAATAAAAGTAATAAAAATTCGATAAGGCATCAAACTTCCCATATTATATCCTTATAAAACTGCTATCACTGAAAATCACCGTTAGGCTCTTACATTGGAAGATCACGATGGGAATCCTTCTGTGTTCCTTTCTATTATCGTCTCTTCCTCGTGTGTGTCCATATTTTTATTTTTCATTTAACGTTTGAAGTAAAACGCGTGCCGGAGGCTCAATAATTGAAAATTGACTCATACAATTCAATCAAATTTACCTAAAAATGATAAATAAATTCCGGAATAATTCACCAAAAATAAAACACAAAACGTAATTTGACCCACATGTCATCGAGTTTTATCGTGATGATAGTACCTCTGAAAAACACGTGTTCAACACCTTTTGTTCGCTTCTAAATGGGCCCAGCAATCTCAATTGCTCGGGGGTCAGAACTGAGTCATAAGGATCACGCTTGCATTTGTGCCTGTGTTGAATGAAAAAGTTGATAAAAAATGGGGAATGAAAAAAATTGTTAATAAAATTCATACGACGAGTTTCGTAGGCGGGAAATTAGGTGCACACGATTCCACATGGAGGAGATTTAGTCACGACTCTGGCCAAGATTCACACGCGTGACGCGGAAATGAGGTCGACACTGTTTATAATGCTGATTATGATCCTCCCTTTCTCCCCTCTCCTATTGCCTCAAAGTCAAGTTAAATGTTTTGTAAATTTATTTGATGATGCTATGTAATTCAGTTCATTCATTAGCTAACACTGATTCATTAGGATCAATTATTAATTAGAGTATCGTGTTTTGAATTCACTCTGACATGTTGAAAAAACATCGGTTGAATGGAGCAGAGTAATTACTTGTTGAATTACAGTTAATGAACTTTGAAATATTTCAAACTGGATACTTGCTTTATTTTTCTGCATTTCAAAACTTGGAAATGGAGAAAAAAAAAACGTTTAACTGAGACAAAGGGCAGAAGGTCAAAGTCATTTGCACAGTGACATAATTTTTTTGTCCTTGAAAATCAGTTATGCGGAACTAGCTTTGAAGAATGTTCGAGTTCATTTGAGGAATAATTTTATGGAATCGACACGACTTCAAGAATTCATCAGGTTCTTTCCATTTTTTTAAAAAAAAGAGAGAATGCAGATTTCTTCGAGGATAACTCTTTTCGAAAATCCTCGATAAAGTTCATTGGCTCCACGAAAACTCGAGTGAAGTTATTAACGACCCATTCACCGTCCAAATTTATACAACCGGAAAAAAAAGGATATTTTCTGTTATTCCGCTTGGCCGAACAATTCTGCCTCAATCTCCACTGATAACGTTTACGATAGAGACCTCTTCCTTGTGGAACAAAACAAAGAAAAGAATATAGAACGTAAGATTAGGTGTTTTTTTTTGCAGAAGGAGGAACCAGGTGAAAATTTATTGTACCCAATGGTGAGGAGTTTAAAAAGAAAATGGGGAATGTATGGGAGAGGAAGAATTGTGGGAATGAAATAAGAAAGAGGGAAAAGCTAGAAAGAGGCCCCGGAGAATATCCAATTCTTGCTATTGAATTTACGATTCTATGAGATTAATATTTAGGAGAAAATTTCATTCAAAGCGCCATTACATAAAGTTTCACCTCTCTGGTAAATTTATGCGGATATCTTCAGTGGAAAATATCGGAAAACCTTTTTCATTGGCTGGAAAGGTCTATTCATAAATTCCTGTGAATTAAATAGTGATATTTTAATTTTTCATGATTTTTTAGAGTTGAATCAATATACCTTCATTTGAATACCAGACAGAGTCCATTTTCAGATTATCACAAAGAATCCGCACTTTCCAATGCCATTGCCAGCCATTAAGGATCAAATTTTAATGGCCCGAGGTGTGAAAAATTCATGAAAAAGCACAGGCTTTTTTTAAACCCGGAGGGTTCGATCCGTTTTCGTTTATTCACGATGTTTCCATCGTAATCCAATGACAAAAATACCACTTACTTGTACACGTTGCCGATGACGCTCCTGTTTTCTCTGACGTCTCTCGAGTTCCTCCTTCCGTTCTATCAACGATCTTATCTCCGGCGGTGATGTCGTATCCTTCGAATCGTTTGACGTGAAACGCTTCGATACTGATACCTCCTCGTCGTCGTCACTGTAACTGTCTAGGATCAATTCCGAATCACTCTGTAACATAAAATAAATAACGTGTTTTTAACATTTTTCATGAAATATGTGGGAATCTAAACGTGATCGAGAGTTCTCGTTCTGTTACCTGTTCTGGCGGAGAATTTGGCGCACTGGTACTTGAAGTCTCTACCAATGACACGTATTCGCTTATTCCAGTTTCACTCTTCTGCAGTTTGAGAACGGGTGTCTCGAGGCCACAAAGAAACACTTGGCCGAAGAATAGGATTTTTTGTATCCTCAGGCAGACCTGCGCCACTTCCTGCAAGAAAATCATACGATTTGGTTAAAAATAATGATTACCAAATTTCTTTAATTTAAATGTATTTCCATTAAATTCCATAATAACTTACCATGTCTTCTGTTTTCAGTGCATAACAGGGCTCCTGAGGATTTGACATGAGTGGCGTGAAACCAGACAGCGTAGAATCCTCCGATAACCTCACCAAGTCCAACTCTGTATGTCAAAATGAGTTAAAGCAATCACTTTATTAAAATTCCAATGGAACGTTTAAAAATAATATATAATTCTACAACGGCGAGACAGGACGTTTCAATTTTCATCATCATAATATTAACAAGTTTATTATAGCAGCATATTCATTTTAAAATCCTACCAAATAATACGGCGTTTGTTGATTGAAATCACGAGGAGAGTTGTTAAACGAGTAAATAAACTTCCACCACTCTCACATGATTAATACAATGTTAGCAGTGGACTCAGTTATTACTCAGAGTATACCCTGTATATTTATTCTTTCGTTAATAAGAAATACTTCTATCAGGCCAATTGGTCATTACTCATCTGTTCTTGCAGTAATTATTTTAATTCAATTAACTTCACTTCACTTTCTTGCAACTTTATTAGAATGTTGCGAGTCACAGGAGAAGTTTGCCTTCAGTTTTTCTGGAATATCTCGGAATCTATGGGAAATGGAAAAAAATCGTGATTACCTTTTTTGAAGCTCTTCATGAGCTCTACAAAAAAGGTTTCTATAAAAATTTCTTTATCTCCTTTATTTTCCGAGATATTACCAAAAAAGAGAGTTCTCTTCGTTTATCAATTAATTAATCCAATTAAATACCCACCGTTTTCTCTACCAATATCATCTGGTGACTGAATCAGGATTTTCTTGGGATACGGCAGTTTCTCCAAAAGATTAACCGTCGTAGCCAGTCTGTTCCAAGCATCCCCAGGCGGTCTAAAATTAAAAAAAGGAATAAGAATACTAATTACGGATGATAAGTTGAATGCATAAAAACTGTAATTATCAATTACAGAAACATCATCGGCTGTTTATTGAGAAAATAATAATTCAAACCAATTATTTTAATAGATGTAAAACAAAGGAAAAATACGAAATTAACAAATTAATGTATAATTATTTGCATGAATAATGAAAACAGAGGGGGTCAAAAAATAAATGAAGAAGCTATGAAACAACTCGTATTAAACAATATCTTTAAATACACGTAAGTTTATATCTTTCTACACGCTTGCCTACAGGTTTTAGAGTTGAATTTAATTTGTCTCGGTGGCGAGTCGTCCTTGCCAAGGCGACGCTTGACTCACGTAATTGTTAATCGTTAACGAGAAACAATAATTAACTTATCCCAGCCGGATTGCCGAGACGGTTGCGCAAACCAATACACACAAACACACAATTCACTCCTCTTCTCTTTGATTATTATTACCTTTTCTTTTTTATACTACATTCTAACTTTTTTCACAATTTAGTTCCATCATTTTATTTTCATCTCAATGCTCACTGGTTTAATAAAGAATTTTTAAAAAAAGAAGCGCAAGGGCCTTGGAATGAATCTATTTAATGGTCGATTAACTCTTTATTAATTAATAAATAATGATTTAATTGAGAAAATTTTAATTGAATATTAAATAATTCATTGTAATAATAAAAAAAAGCTTATCAGTTTCATTGGAATACATTGAAAAGAATGCCAAGGACTTTTTTTTTCTCGTCTCGATGAAAACGAGAATTTTCTTTTTTTCGAAATTATTTTCCCTTTCTTGCTTCAATTTTTTTTACAACCGCCGGTAGTCACGTAGTTAGGAACGATAAGTACAAGCTACCAAGCCTAGTGATGACCCTCGTACTTGGCCTCGGCTCGTGTTTCGAAGAAGTCCTGGACGACACCGAACAGAGTGAGACTAGATCATGAAGAGGAGGAGAGAGAATTCGAAGTAGGGGGATAGATAATCGTTCTTGATTCCACTGCTTCACTTGGAACAAGCAGCTTTCATCAATGTCAAGATCATCCCCTTTGTTCCACGTGCTTCTTTACGATTTTTGATTCGGAGAAAAACGAAATTATTCTCTTCAGTTTCCCGAGAATATCTCGGGAACTAAGGGAGATGGGGAAAATTTTGTAGATACCTTTTTTGTAGAAGAGAATCAGCGCTACAAAAAAGGTCTCTACGAAAATTTCGATACCTCCCCCAGTTTCCGAGATATTCGAGGAAATAGAGAGGAACTATGTTAAATTCGATAGTAACACGAAAACTTCAAACTTTGTCTCTCAGCGGCGTTATCTATTGGCGAGTGGGCGCATCCTCGGGTTACCGACCGTGCAAACTACTATTTCACTTTAAATCCATTAAAAAGACCTCAAAAACTTTAGTATCGAAAATATTTGAAATATCCGTAAATTATGTTGGCGAGTCTCTAATTAACACGGAATAACAAGGCTTCAGCTCAGCAACAAACTCGCAATGTGGTATCGAATTTTCTCGTTAATTGAGAAACTTTTTCACCGTATATAGAGAATAATAATTTGAAAAAAAAGGAGAAACTTACCCAACACGATAATCAGCGCACGACGGCGGTGGATTCCACACTGTGCTGTGGCACAGCATCCAATCGCACCAAATCTGTTTAATGAAAAATATTAAATTACAAATTATTATCATACTCAGAGTTATGAATAATAATTATTTGAATTCTCTTATTTTAAAAAAATTCTCATTAAACCGATGATTTCAACGGTGAAACTAATTTTCTTATTTTTAAATGGACTTCTTCATTCCATTTCATGAATCTTATATCTTATCAGTTTGTGAATATAGTAATATATTTAAGCTGAAAAGTGAACTTGTAAAGCAGAGCTGAAGCTGTTGATATTAATGATCTCACGAGCATGACTGAGGATCTGTTTATTTATCCAATTCTCTATGTAAATAAAATTTTCCATTTTATTAAATTTCCTATTAAAAAAAAAGGAAAAATGATTTTTTTAAACACTGAAATGAAGCAGAGTCCTTATTTGACATAAAAAAATTCCCACCATAATGATTATTAATTCTATTCCTTAGATTCCAACATTTATCCCCGTGGATTCATTAATTATCACTGGAGATAAGTATCCTAGGTTGAATTTTACAATAAAATAAATGGGAAAAGTGGACTGGTTTCTTCGATACCTTGATAGCTGGAAGAAGGACCTGCATGTCCTCGTCGACCACCAGTCGTGGTTGCTCTTGGTTATCCAGTTGTTCCTTCAGCAGTGCAATACCACGCTCCAGTATCAGGTTGAACATCTGAAGGGATACGACTAGAGCACGTTCCTGAACCTCCGATCTGTATCCCTGTTCCATTTGCGCGTCTGAAAATCAAAAAAAAAATTCATTAATAAATGTTTCTGAATAGAATAAAATGGGGAAAAAAAGGCAATTCTCATGTATTTATCGACGAAATCCTCTGGCTTTTTTTTATCAAAATTCTTTAAATCGATGCTTTTAACTGATGCCGCGTGATTCTAACCACCAGGAGCCAATGCTTTACGAGGGCGACAAACAGCGGCTTCCTTTCATCCAATCGACTAGAAAATACCTTACTTTGTCTTTCAGTAATCACGTAAATACTGCGAATATCTTCGCAGCGACTTTGTAATTTCGCAGTTTTATTTCATCCAGAGACAACAATTCTAAGCTTCCGTTAAATATCTTACTGATAATTAACGGTGAAACGAATTGTTTCCAATTTCAATGTCAGAAAGTTTTTGATACATTCATACGATTACTCGGAGCTGAGATTGATCAAGACAAATGATGATTACACAACTTCATGAAGTCCGAGGGCTAATTACTCGCATTTGGATTCATGAGATTTTCCACGTTTTTCCCTGGAGATACTTCCATCCATTAATACTAATTAAACTGAGTGAACTTTGTATTACGAAGGTTGAAAACCATACTTTCTGGAGCATGGGTGGACTAACGAAGTCTTCTACTATGTCTGGTGGAGTAGACGATATTGACTCAATTACTAACCGGTGCAGTGCGGAAATTCAGTTAACGTGAAACGTAGCACACTGTTTTAGGAAATTGATGGAAAAAAAGGAGATATTATTCGATTAAATAGGGGTAAAATGTGGATTTTCATGTTTTAAAAGCATCAATTTCTCCAAATAAATTAAGACATGTTAAAATTTATAGTATCAAGTATAAATAAAATTAAATAATTCAATTGACTTATGAAACGTTATAATTTACCCTCAGGGAGGACTGGTTGAGAAGTGGGTGGTGATCCACTCTCATCGTTTCAGGCTTGAAATACTCGAGTGAGAGCACTCTATCGATGGATAATTTTTTTTCTCATTCAACCCCCTTACGGTAGAATGAGACCGCCCACTGTCAATATTACGAACGATCGAATCCCGATGGTACAGTGCTTATTAGCCCGCCCGTTCCATTTGCTTTACGTAGAATTTTCATTCGCTTGACGTGCACTGGCGACTGACTAATATGAGCCATTTCAATTCTCATGCTTTTTTTCATTCAAGTATTTTGGAATAGCAAATGTTTACCAGTAACGAGCCTCAAGTGGGCATTGTCTGCATGGGGTAATCATGGGGTACTTGATGATCTCAAAATTCTCATGGAGATGGTGATGAATTGGAGAAAGCTACTTGGACAAATAAATTCCAATTAAGTGTGAATTCTTGGACAATTGGATCATTATTCACTAAATAATTTATTTAATAAACAGAATTCACTGTAACGACGATTCAACAGTGACATACAAGACTTTTCATCTCTCTGCACGCATCTAGGTGCGAATAAACTCAATGTCTCGTTCTCCGTAACACTCTTCACATCTCATTCCTTTTTTATTTTTCCTTATTTCTCCATCTCTTTTTCTCTCATGTACTTTAGTGCCTCTTCCTCCTGACTGTGGGGGCAATTTACTGGATTTATGATTTAACGCCCGTCTCTCAAGACTTCCAAGAGCCGAGGCTACTGCACTTCAAACTCAGAATGAGCGCTGATGGAAAACATGTTTATGGCATCTCAATGAAAAATTAATCAAATGATTCTTAAAAACCCGTTCTTTTTATATATTAAATTGTTTTTTTTTTAACATTTCATGAATTAAATGAGACAATCAGTTCATTTTCATTCCTCTCTTTTTTTCGTAAATTAATTCTGAATTTATTGAATCCCATAAACGATTAATAATTAAAAAATGAATAATCCCCTCGTCATTCATCTTTTTCAATTATCCACAGGAATAATAAATTTTAAAAAAAATCGTATCGAGCTGGTCTAATCATCACGAAGTGTAGAGGACGTTGTTATTCGTCCAGCAAATGAGTCACGAATAAACTTCTCTTTGCCATCACTCTTTCTTCTTCCTTTTTACACTACAATCTTTATTTTCTACTGTTAGGGTAGAAGTGAATAAGGATAGGCTGGGAACTACCGAGGCGAAGGACCCCAAGCCATGTTACTTAGCTATTGCTATATACTTAATACATATATAAACATATATATAAGGATAGGTTTGTGTGGGGCTCATTGTACGGCCTTGAGGAGGCCTTGCGAGGTCGCCGACATGACGATGCGATGGCAGTTCACTACCGCCAAGTCACTACATCTAGTCATGACCAATAGAATTCTCCAGGCTTTTCTGCACGATGAAAAATTGAAGTAACATGAATGAAAGAAAATTAAACGTGAAAGAGATTAAAAAGTATTTAAATTTAAAAAATAATACAATATAAAAGGGGGGGAGACAAAAAGAGGGAGAAAATCATAGATAATGACGATGATGATGATGATTGAGTCTGTGCTGTTTCTAACAAGGTTTTGCCTCCATTCATTTGCTTTGGGTAATAAAAGATTCTGGAAGAAAAAAAATAAGCATTAAGCGTGTGAGATCAAGAGTGCCTTCTTCTCTCCAGTACCGTGTGTGTCGCAAACAATCCCATTTCGAGTTTAATTATATACTTGAAGTAAACGCAATGCACAGAGCATACGTGGGTAGGGATAAAAGGTTAGAGAGAAGAGAGAGAGAGAGAGAGAGAGAGCGGGGAAAAAAGAAGTTTGGTAAGATGCAGTAAGAGAACTTTTGCATCACGCCAAGGCATCAGGGGCACGCAAGCCTAGTCTTCTTCGTCCTCCATTTTATTCTCTTTTTCCTCCTTGCATTTGCTCGTTCCTCTTCAATTTCTGCATCTTCTTGGTCAGGGACTTGGGGGAAATGAAGCTGGGTCCAGTGTGTAGGCACACATGGCATCGCTTCCTATAATCATACATGGGAATGGATACACTCGATATAATAATAATCATGGGCAATATAACAAGCACGTTCTGCTAATGGCAAAGATCTAGAGTCTTATCTTGCTTTTCTTCTTTTTTTTCATCAATTTCTCCTCCTCTCCATTCTCATGAGCATTCAACTGTGTATCTGCAGCTTCAAGTAACATACGTCCGCTTCATTGAATTACGGACATGGCTTCATAAAGCCAAGTTGATTCATGCTATTGCACAAAAATTTACGCAGAAATATCAGCGTTCAACTTCATTCTTAATTCAGTACTCTCGTGTAACAGAAACGATTCTTCATTCTGTGCACAATATTTCTCTCGACCTTCTCTCATTACTTTTATACAACTTCGAATCCTATGAAATTGCATCCACCAATGAATTGTGGAATGCTGATGTCTGGTTGAAACCCGTGAAGTATCGCCCACTGATTATGGGGTGGGCTCAGTGATGATGCTCGGGATCTTAAGACAGCCATAAAGTCAACTTCAAAAGCAGAAGCCACTTTTGCCCATAACATTCGTTTTAATCTTTTCCTTTTTCTTCCATTCCTCTCTTATTTTCTTCATCTGCCTCGAAAATCTATTTTTAGAATGGATAATTCCACTCCAAGGGCTTCAGTACACGTCCTCGAACCTAAGAATTCTTGAATTACGGAAAAAAAATTGTTGAAAAACGCACTCGCAGTTAATTATAATCATAAATTCAATTTATTATGGAGGTGAGCCTTTGATGTAAACGTTTATATTGAATAGAAAATTTGTTGAAATTATATTTATTAGCAGTCTATGATTTTATCGTTGCGTAATTCATAGGATGCATTTTGGTTCAAGAAGGGGGGGATCGATAATCGATACTCGCGTGTGCCGTACAGGCTTTTGCGCTTCTTGTGGCTTGTGTGCAGCACGCCTTCTTGCAGAGAGAAGAAGAAGAAGAGACTTCGAGCCAATGAATATAAGGGGGGAGACTAGGCTCAATGTGTGTACTTATAGTGTCTACTTCTTCGCGCCAAGGGCTTTTATCAGTTCTCAGGATCGGTGCTGGCATGGGAGAGATGTTCAATGTACAGTGGAGTATGTGCAAGGACGGAGCCAACGCCCACAGTCCTTTTTTCCCCTTTCTTTTATCTTCCAGGATGAAATCTATTTCAGAGGATCAAGGATTTGGATACTTGATAGAGTTAACTATCTTTGCAGATCAATGTCAACTTCATCAAATGAATATCTTCATCTTTATTGATAACATCAGTCTGAATGAACTCCAGTTATTCCATGAAACATTGGAGAATCTTGAAAAATAATAGCAGAACAGTAAATTGATGCTTTGCATCTCTGTTTACCAGCACTAAAGTAATCATTTCTCCTCGGTGGAAGTTGGGTTTTTAGAGCCCATAAAGATTTACACACACAAGTTTTAGTGTAGTATATTGAGTATGTTGGTAAAGTTTAGTCATGCAAATATAAACACAGTCTTTGATGTCTTCTGGAGGTTTTGAGTAGCATCAAAAAGGTAGTTTAATGTGTCCAGAATGGATTTTATAGTCATCTTAGTTGATGCTTCTGGAATAGTGAGAAAAATTAGAGAGAAATCGTGATAGTCCTGACATTGTAATCATTGATGTGAAAACAAGTATTGCCTCTTGAGATAAAATTTATGAGCAATATATAGTTCAGTGATTATTGCATAAAACTTTTGCTATTTTTTCCCCCCATTTTTTCATCCACTGATTTGTGTCTTCGGGGCATCATCTGGAGCTGGTTATATCTTGATGATATCCTCCTGGGGAATCATCATGATTCTCGATGGGTCAATCAAGCCATTGGCAATAAATTGTCTATAAATTCAGATAAAAAAAGGAAAAGAGTGAAATGAATTTAATGAGGAAAAACAGAGTTTAGCACATTTGATACTCGAGGATGTGCTTCATCTTCATGGATTCTATGTTCATTCACCCGACCTTCACAAGGTCACAAGCACCAGCTGTAAAAAAAAAGGCATTGAAATGATGCACCTCAGGTGTAGAAAAAGATTGTGAAAAGAAGACAGGTAGAAAGAGGGATCTAATCAACGCCTCACGTCATGCTTGAGGAAGCAAGAGGTACTTTCGTCCCACTGGACAACACTGGCCTGTAAACAATGCTGAAGATAGCAAGAAAAAAGTAGCCTTTTTATCACGAAACAGCAATTTAAAGAGTGACAAATTCGGGATATTCCAATGGAATTAAAGTCATCTTATTTCTTGTTTATGGAAAATATTCTGGATTGCGTAGTGTATTACGTATAAAATGCCCATGAAAACTCGTTTCGACCTCACACACAATTCAGGCCTCTGGAATCTCTTATCTCCGTTCAACTCCTCAATGTTACCGACTTATACACTTTTTTTATCCTCTCTCTTTCAACTACCCAACATTATGCGAATTGCTAAGGAGAAAAGTGCAATGTGAAACAGGAAAAAGAGAGCTCTTGTGGAAGTGAGAGAGAGAGGGGTGATTTGGCGCTGAGAAAAGAAGGGGGGGGGGGGTACATGTGTCGTTCTTTCGTGCGTGTCGTGCGTGCGAGTTAAAAATAACACGACTCAAGTTATTTATAGCTATTCGTGGCAACAACGAACCAGCATGATGCTGGTGGAGAAAACGAGTGAGAAAATAGTAAAATTCAGGGGAGAGGCGTGGGGGAGTTGTATACGTATGGGGAAGATAAGGAGAGGCATTTGTGTATTTAGTAAATACATGTGGAGACAAATGCGAATGAGAATAGGGGATTATGGGGTGGGGGAAGCTGACGGGAGGAAAATGGGAAAGATATCGGGAGTGAATTTACTTCCGCAGGAAAAGCGAGAATACGGAATTGATAAAGTTTTATTTTATAGAGTTGGAATTCTGATTTTCATTTAACGCTGAGGCATAAAGAAGTGCATAACTTTTCATTTACCAAAAAATTACATATATTGTCGAAATTTTAAGACCATGAAATTCACAGGCAAATAAACTTTATTTCATTATTAGTTTTTGGTAAATATCTCGGAAACTAAGAGAGATAGAGAAATTTTTGTTGATACCTTTTTTGTAGAGAATTTCAAGACCTACAAAAAAGATTTCTATGAAAATTTCTCTATCTCGCTCAGTTTCTGAGATATCTTCGAAAAACTGATGATGAAATGAATCCAAGTTTTCTGAAAACTTAAAAATATATGAAATTATTCGTTAATTCATAAAATTTGATAAAAATATGACATTTTTTAGCGAACTTTGACATACACATTTCCATCAATTTTATATGTAATTAAAGGGTTAAACGTAATTTTTCAAATGAAATTTGCCTCATCAGCATTGAGTAATAAAATAATTTGATATGCCTTTGGGATTGAATTATTGGTGAGTAAAAGGCAGTTGCATAAAAACACGATTATGAGTGTGTGGGTTAAAGTTAGGTTACATTTCACTCGTTGGCATGAGTACGAGGTGCTGTCTATAACGTAGAGATAGAGAGGGAGAGTGGGGATAGAACGTTGTATTATATTAGACGAGAAGAGCGGGTGCATTGCGCCCGGAGCGAGGTGGCCTTGACGTGGGCCGACTGGCGAGAGGGCAAGGACGACTGCCGCAGGAAGCTTTTCTTTTCTATTTACGTTTTTCTCCTTTTTTTTTTCTTTTCATCTTTATTTCATATCTTTTCGCTATTTTTCTCTCCTCTCCCTATTCAATGTGTTTTATGGCTTTTTCATGAAGCTACTTTTGCACTTGGTGCAGAGGTTAATTCGCACTTAAATTGTTGCATGATTTTTCAAAAATTTTGAAACCAAAAATATTTTTTGAAAAATGAATTTAAACAAAAGAAACAATTATGTAAGAAATTTTTAGTGTCCATTTACCCCCCCCCCCCCCCCCTCTTCCACTAAATATATCCAGAGATAAGGCAAAGGAGAATTTGTTCCGTACCAGCATTCGCATTGTTAGAATTCAAAGACTTGACGTAGGGCCAAGGGGATGACAACTACAGTAGGGAGACAAGGACGTTTCGAGACTGTCCTCTCTGGATCTAACAATGCTGTGTACTCGAGGGACTCGGTCCTCTCGTATTCATCCAAAACATATTCCTCATCAGCACCCAACCAGACACGAGGATATTCTCCTTTCGTAGCACGAAAATTCCAACAAATATCCGAAGATCGAAAATGCATGGGATTTGACATATTGACACAGGAGAACGTCGTAATTCACGCGTGTCGACTGTCAGCAAACAGCAGAAACTTCTTTAACTTGCAAAACTCTCTGAAACTTGAGAAGTGATGGAAAAAAAGAGACAACTCCATTTCATACTCAAGGGCGCAACGTTTGGCAAACTGTGAATAGGCGGTACAAACATTTGGTGAAATACAATTTACCAACATGTGAATTTTCAGAGCTAAAATATTCATTTGAATCAATTGAATTTAATACGAAAGAAGTATTAATATAAGTTGGCATTGACATTAAGCACCCTACGTATAATAACTGTAATAAACCAAGTGCGTGAATAATATCTCATTAATTTCCATGGGCTAAACCCATTCCCTTTCTCCATCATGTAGCACACAGGCGCACAAGATACATGTTTTTAAAAGCCCTTTAATTTCCACATCAGAGGCCCCTTCATTCACTGACTTACGCTAATTGCACTTGACCCCCATCGTAGATTTATAACTCTCGAATCAGCCGGTATAATCCATATCATGCGCTTTATTTTTCCCTTTTTTTTGGACCGCAAATTAAAGTGCGAGGGGACTCGAAGCGAAGAAAGGAATTCTCGGGGTATTACGTGAGCTCTCGGTCGATAATGCAGAGAAAATCGATTTTTTTGGGTTCTGCAGGTGGAATATCGTTTGCCGTTTATTTCTGATTCTTTATCTTTTCGTTATGTTTATTACGCAACATCCATATTTATCATTATTTGCATTGAATAATCTACTTCATAATGAATAGAGGAAATCCCTTCAATTTTTCGGTATCAGTCAGTTGAAAACATTAGCAGCTACGCGCTGGAACTAACCTCATAATTTAGAATTTTAGAATCTCAGAATAAGTATTCAAGTGTATGTCCAATTGTATAGTTGTAGTATTAAATGATAAATTAATTTTGTGCCAAGTGAGGTTCATTTGCGGTTCAATGTTAAAAAATGTTGACTGAATTTGAAAAATCGAACGAGTAACAGTTTCACTGGAATTCTAGGGACTTTCGTCATTAAAAATTCATAGTTGTCGTGAAAAAATCAGGAGAAACTGTGAGTTTCAGTTGTATTATTCCATGAGAATTGATGGAAATGATGAAAATTCAGGGAAAATCCCCTTGAATTTTTAATTGTTCGAAATTTAAGAGAAATTCGGCAGTGAATTTCTTGTTTATAGTGGAAATTCATGGAAATTTAGGAATTTTCACGGTTTTTTCTCTGAGGAATCAGGAATGTCCTTCAATGTTCAGGGAAACTTAAAATTTCATAAACCTTTTCCAATAATATCTGATTCAGCGAAATTTTGCGGAAAATTGATGTATTTTTTTTTAACAGTGTACACAAGACAAATTAGCATTTTCGCAAAAGGGCAGAGATTCTTCCGGGATTCCGGAGGCTCAGTAAATTCTTCATTGTCAATTTATTCCTCTAATTTATCGAAAATTTTCCATATTGCAGATGGTGAATTTTATCAGGTAGCTGGAGCTTCCTTGAAACTATATAAATGCACTAAAGTTTTAACGTTAAATTACGATTGAAAGGCCTTCTTCACGTATGGGATTACTGTTGCGGCTGAATACAGCCAATGAGAAAACGAGATACAGGACGTGCATTTATATCGATACATTAAATTCTATCCGGTTACTTGGCCATATTCTTTTCTGATGCATTTTCTATTGCAGTAAATAGTTTGTCGGCTCGTTGACTATTGAATTTTAAATGTTTCTGGGGATTTAATATTTATGGAATGAGTTTAAAGGTCAGGCGATCGTAATTCGCGGGAATTTAATTGAAATTGTGGAAATAAGATTTTGATTTTTCTTTCGATTTTGTTGAGAATTCAAAATTTTTCTTCATTAATTATTTTTTTTTCAAAAAAAATTGAGTTAACTTGATAACAAGCATCAAAAAGTACTTACACCCGAAAAAAGATAATGAAGAAGTCAGAAAAAAATTTCAGTAATTACTATAATTTCAAAGTTATGCTTGAATATTTTCTTGTTAAAAAAAGGTTTAAAAAGATTTGAAGCCCTCGAGGGAGAGTAGAAAGAGAGAGAGAAAGAGGCCGGTGAATTTCGACAGGCAATCAGCGAATGCTCCAGCCGAAAGGGGAGTAAAAAAATTGAATGAGCCTCTCGCCCTGTGGCTTTCGCGGATAATGACAAAAAAATACGTGAAAAATTTTGACCAGCCCCCCGAATGCCAAGTTAATGATGCCTCCCTCCTTTCAGCATGTGGCTGAAAGAGGTTTTTGACTTATCGCTTCTACCAATAACGTGATTCCCGGAATTTTTCATTGTAAATATTGACAAAAGTTCTCTGACAATCGTGGAAAGACGAGTGACCCACTGCGGATTATTGGTCATGGACGACAGTCGTGTCATGGACATTAACCATCGATAATGTTGATATTCTCACGAGATACAGATACCAATTAATCTTATAAAGCAGATATTTTCTCATGTTTTTAGGATAAAAATGAAGAAACTGAAGTTTTCAAACAATTTGACTTAATTTCATCATCAGTTTTTTGAAGATATCTCGGAAACTAAGCGAGATAGAGCTATTTTTATAATAACCTTTTTTGTAGCCCTTGAAATTTTCTACGAAAAAGGTATCTACAAAAATTTCTCTATCTCTCTTAGTTTCCGAGATATTTAATAAAAAGTAATGATGAAATAAAGTTGATTGAAATCCAAAGAATGCATCAATCCCATCATTGCTATTACACCAGAAATAAGTAAAAAATAATCAATCGATGTATTACATTACACTTAATTTTTCCCGTGATAGAAACGTGCCCTATGGCCTTGCGTGTACGTGAAAATTGAAGTGTTGATACTAATGTGTACGTGAGATCCACCGTTACGTTTGTGTGAGACGCACGAAAATTATCTGGCTAACGATCCACCAACTATGCGAATACGTTAATTGGTAAGGAAACACCAGTACAAAACACAACTCAACCACCTTCTGTGGGTAAAAACTTCCGGGGGCCAATTATCCATGATACCCAAGTCTACAAAAGACCGTTATCCCCTAAGACCATCGGAAATGCTCTCTCCCCTCTTCCAATCAGATTTTTCCCTTCTTCTATTAATTTCACAAAAAATAATTCAACAAAGTAATCAAGTTATGATGTAACATCATCTCGTTCGTGAGAACATTCCACTTTTTCTTGCATTATCAGGATAACATTGAGAAGACTTTTTACCAGAACCAATAAAAAATCACAGAGTATTATTAGACTAAATAATATATCTTTTTCCACACAAATTAAATTCAACTATCAACAAGTTTTTCCCACCCAAAGTTCCTTGCATTAACTGTTCAGGTTTTGAGGCGAAAATTCTTGAAAAAAATCAAAATAGAAATTCATTGTAGGATGAAGTGAATACGCCGGAGGATAATGGAAGAGGGGAAAATTTCCTATCACGTCAAGTTAATCTCGGGGAAAATATAATTGGACTCGCGACGAAGATTATTAATTTAATCGAGCGTTGATGGTATCCGTCTGCCCTCGGAAATCGTTAATACGTCACTTTAGGGATTTACCTGGGCTCGAGTGAGTAGATACCACTACGGGTCACTGAACTAATCAATAAAGAAGATTATGCTACTGAAAATTCATTCAAGATGGACAGCACGACACTAACAAATTTATCGGTGAATTTTTCATCATCTCCGTAGTTAATTTGTCGAGAGATGAAAAATAAAAGTGGGGATAATTTGAAGGGACACAAAATGTCCGTCCATAATTTAATAAAATAAAGAGAAATATTGAATGGCAAAA
The DNA here is from genome assembly GCA_963565655.1 of Aleiodes testaceus. Lineage (NCBI taxonomy): Eukaryota > Metazoa > Arthropoda > Insecta > Hymenoptera > Braconidae > Aleiodes > Aleiodes testaceus. Next base: position 895,830 of record OY751423.1, read on the forward strand.
TTTCGTGGAAGAGAGTATCTTGTGTGGTTATTTTTGGTTATCCACAGGGGAGGACTGCATAATATTTCGTAACATGCATTTCAATTTAGTGCTGCTGCTTGGCTACGTGACTGAAATCACGTTGTTACTTTAAACCAAGATCATCATGCAAAGACAATTAAAGTATCATTTTTCTCATACGATTTTCTTGGTAAAGCATTATTGACTTGGAGAAAAAAGAAGCCATTGCTCCTTTTTTCCTGCAAAAAAAAGAGGAAGATTGAAAATAACTCAAGCTGTCAAACTTTGTGCGATCCCCGAGGAAGAAAGATGCACATTTCATGATAAAACCTGTCTCTCTTACACGAACGAGTCATAACGCCCAGGCTAATGCTCCTAATGTCTATAATCTCGGGTCATCTGCATCTCCAATGGCTTCAAACTTCTTGCTCTTCACTATTGCCATTTGTGCACATGTATACCCATTATTTTCAACTTTTTATTTTTCATTTTCATTGGAGGAAGGAATATTCGATGGAAAAAAGAGATGAAATAATTTTATGATGACAGTTTAATCAATACCCTCTTCTTTCCAATGATTCCAATCATTTTTTTTTCCCCTCATTAAGAGAGATTTCCCGGGAAACTTCTGTGAAGTTGAGAGGCTTCAACCGGTTTTCGGAAAATACCTTCTAATTGAAGATAAAAACGGTGATTTTCGTTTGAAAAGAGTTTCGAAAAAATTCCTTTCAAATAAAACCATTGAATAAATTCAATTAAACACGAAAAAAATAAGATAATGAAATAAAAGGTACTTGTATCGTTTCATCTTCAGACAGATTTATAGAAGTCTGGTTCAACAACTCATGAATATATCCAACTTTGGATATGACTTTAAGACACCTCTCGTGCGACTTAATTGCCAAATTAATTTTGACACGTTATATGTATTTTCTTTATTAATTTAATATCAATGTAAGAAGTAAAGTTAAAAATAATAATTCGTTTTCATATATTGAAGAGTATTAAATTTGCGTGAAAATAAAAGAAGAAATGAAGGAAATGATTTCCAGGGTAGAATGAAATAAAGTGTTTGGAGGCACCCCGAGGACAAGTAAACGACCTTCTTCAGCATATCCCAGACTTCTTACAAGTGATTCCCTCCTTTTGCTCAAAGAATACTGGCGCCGAGATCCTCCGTAGTTTCTAAACGAATTACCCTTCATGTACTCAACTCACACAGCAGTTTATCTGTACTTGCTATCTTTGCAGTTCTCTTCATCATCTGTATCACTGGTCATATAATTTTTTATTCTCCCCCCCCCCCCCCTCCTCTTTTTTTAAACTCTCAGTTTTATTATATATGAAATTGTTCCTTTATTTTTCTTTAATTTCATTATATTTTGTTACTTTATTTAACATTTGCTACCATGGCTAATGCAATGAATAATACAACGTGTTATGGGAGTTTTACAATAGGATTATGAAAGAAGTTATGATGATTAGACCGCAAAATTGAAATAAAAGTCTGCTTGTGTATGGAGGTAGAAAATGGAGAACCGTTAACTCAAAAGGTTATTAACTAATCTTTCGATTAAAGTAACCTATGTTTTTTTCTCTTCATTTCTTTCAAGAAGTTTAAGGTATACTTCCGGCTATGAATAATATATTTAGCTTCACAAGTTATAAAATAGGTTTCATGGATACTCTGTGGCTTTTTCAAGAATCTAATCGTCACGAACATTAAGTGCGAGAGATTTTTTCCCTCAAATTCTTTTCATCTACAAATTCTGATAATAAATAACATATTATTTGTTATATTTCTGTAAAAAAAAAATCGCTGTCATGACGAAGTGGTCAACAAGGTTAAGTCATATAGGAATACCATACTTGACCTTCTTTACCACTTTACTACTAAATTATTCGATAAATTTTCTCAAAATTCTGATGAGCATCTTGATGAATTCTCCTCAACTCCATCCTCATCTGAATTAATTGAAAAAAGGACTTCATCCCATCCATCAAACATTTTGGCACATACCAAATTGCTTTCACCACTGATAATCTCTCTACGTTAACCCGATTGAAAAAGAAAGAAAGTAATAAAATTCAGTTAATCAATAAAACATGCATGTTAACGTGTTTTTAGTTGGGACGAAAAATTATACATTTCCCTCTCGTATCTTATCATCCGCAAAGATCTGGATTGCGAGAGAAAGAGAGAGAGAGAGTGGAATGCTGTAGTGATGGTGCCAAGGCGTCGCGGCGCCATTCTTGTCTTCATATGTGGTTAAACGGAGTCTCCCATGAGATATTGAACAGAGTATCTCCAATGACTCATAGATAATTGATATAATAAAGACTTTAATTTGAATATTCCAGGATTTTCGTTACAATGTAGATGCAGATGCTTCGGAAAATGATAAGAGCATGAAGAAGAAAAAAAAGCACTTGAGTGCATGAATTAACGATGATGAGTAAGTTCGAGACCTTGATGATGACTCAGAGGATTTTCCCTCACATTATCACAAAGCGAATAAATAAAACGATAAATAAAAAATCACATGAATAAATTTGAATTAATGATGGCATTGGACACCTGTTAGACGACAATATTATCTTCCAAACGTGTCAGCTATTTATTATTCCACACTCTATCAATCACAAACAATTCCAGACTCATTCATAAATACCCCATGCTAATAATACGATTTTACGTGAAAATTGTATGCTCTAATGTTAACAATATACTCTGTAAAATTATTGGAATTGGTATTATTACAGTGAAAGACACTCGCACGAAGTTGCGGAAAAACACATATGTGATTTTCTTAACTCAACGCAGTAATGGCAGAAGAATTGAAGAGGTTCAACGTCAAGTTCAATGGTGAGAGGGTCATGGGTGCGCCTAATGCTACGTGGAGGGAGAGTTCGTCAGGGTCAAAGTTATAATATCTGGTACTCCATGACCCGCCCCCATCAACTGACCGTCCTGGAATTCCATCCATTGAGGTCAGGTTAATGTTACTATCCTTCGGGGCTTCTTGTTTTTCTCAAGGAAATTCGCTGATTTCAATGATGTCGTTGATGCCGATTATCTCAGTTAATAATAGAGAATTGCCTTTTTTTTTCATGGATAATTAATTGAGGGAAAGGACTTACCCTTTAGCTGTGTCGTCTCAATAGCAAACATATTAAGCGCCAGAAGCTGCAGTAATCTTGTACCCGGAAGTGGCAATGGTGAATGATGTAAAAGAGCTCTGAACTCCTTCAGCATTTGAATTCCTGCCTCTTGGAATGTCTCCATTCTGAAACAACAAATTTATCAATAAATTAATAATGAAAATCATACAAATGATAGTACAAGTCAAGTTTAAATAATATAAACACAGGATATCTCGTAGACAACTGTAATCACATGTACAGCCTTGCTCCATTTGCTTATTTTCATATTAAATAATAAAGTGAAACTAGTTATCGATAGCCTCATATTGCCATTCCCTTCCATGACATTAACATTGAAAATTTCATTCGAAAATTGATACTAAGCCGACAACGAAAGTAAATAATTCCACAGGAATTTGCAAATATCAAAGTAGTGAAAACATCAGTGTCCTCAAAATAAAAATAAAAAATAAACTAATCCAGACAGACAGTTTGATTGAAAGAAAAAAAAATCTCTTGATAATTCTTTCCTCCTTTTCCAATCGTTGAAAATTCTCATCCAATCCTTTATTTTCAAAGCATTGCAAATAAAGTGGCGTGCTCACTATGGCGTAACGCCTATCTTCAGTAGCTCCAAGTATTTTCCACGCAGTATAAACCCCCTCCTGTTCATGATGACTCTTCTTGTCGGTTTGTGAATATGTTGTGCACACCCATTTTGCCCATTCGAAAAAAGGAGAATTGGAAGTAAAACAGGAGTACAGAATAGAGTAAAGTATGAGTTGAGATAGAGAAAGAAGTAGTGGAGAAAAAGGGAGAAATGACGGTTGGATTGGCTCGATCTATAACTCTCGTAGCTGGTTGCAATTAGGATAACGGAGACCCTTGGCTGCTAATATCGCAGTATACATTATGGCTATGAGTATGTATGCAAGACACTCCAGCATCCCTCTTCCATAATACAGAGTCCATCCTTATTCAACACTTCTTGCACGAAACGTGCAGTATTATCTGTCCCTCTCTCTCATTCATTTCGTCCTCTTTAGTTTTGTCATATTTTTTTTAATTTCGAGACTTCTCGTCGTTAATGCCGCAGTACGATCTCACGGCACTGCTGTTACAGTACTTGTTTTCTCAGATAAAGCAAAAGAAAATTATTTAATACTTTCTCACTAGCATTCACACACTAATACCAGTCAACTTATCTACTATTGCATTTGTGGAAGGCTAAACTCTTTTGGTGGCTCACACCAAACCCGCCACGACATTACCAAAGGGGATAAAATGAAGATGGAGGGGGGGGGGGGGGGTCTGTATCGGTATAGTTAAACGAGTAAACGAGCAAACGAGTTACTGCTACCAACTCAAACGAGGCATTAGAGGGGGAAGATGGTTGAGTTTAAAGCAGGTTCAATACCGTGTAGCCGATTAGAGAGACATACTGTAATGTAATGTTTGAGGATTTGCTATTGATCAAATGGTTTGTATCAATATATTCAGATTGAATTAATTTAGTGGTGTTGCTGATCGGATAAAGGTGGGATGAGATGAATTTGCAGAGTAAATTGGAGATGACGAGGGGCGTGGAGGTTTTTTTTTTTCATGTTTTTATCAATTTTTTTTTTATTATTAAAAATTGAAGAAACGGAAGAGCTTGGGAAGTATCAATGTATTGAGTCTATGAATTCGTCTGTGGGATAGTAATTATTCAAAGTGACTCTTTCAAGCAATTTGTTATGATCACTGGGTATGCAATTATTGCTAATGCCTGGAGGGTTAAAGACTACGTCTATTAATGGAGGGAGGCGAAAAGGTAGGACAAACTATGCGCCTTTTCCATGGGATAGAAGTTTGGGGCGTGGGCAGTGTGATTAGCAGGCTGTGTGCTATTTACCTTGGTTACCTACTACCTCCACTGTTAATGGTTAATTTTCTCTCAGTCCTCACCCTGAGGCCATTGAAAATTATTTTATTACAATGTCTATTGATGTTAATAAATTTCTCATGTACAACATTAGTTTTGAACAATAAAATTACGTTTAAACTCCGGAACGAATGATAAAGACACACTCCAATCTCTCAAGTACCGACCAAAAATCCTTCTTCTTCCCTTACTCTCATAGGAGAGAACAAAGATTTTAACATTTTCACTATCTCTATGTTTCGTGCCCATTCGGAATTCACGTAAATACGTAGGGGAAGAACCTTCACCACCATAGTTATCTTTCCCACAGTCTTCTTCACTGGATAAAACCCAAGGCTGCAGTGGCAAATTTACGGTACGTAACATCTTCACTTTGTAATATACCTGTCTCTCTCAAACTCACCTAGTCCTACTACCTAGTTTTCACCAGTTTCAAACTATAATCTGATTGAACGTTACGCTCAGAGAAAGAGAAAGAGGAAGAATTCGTTATGTAATCCCTCGAGGGGGTTGATAACAACGGAGTGGTGGCATCTCTCTAAATAAAATTTGAGATATGGGAAAAATGATAAGAGTGAGAAGAAACAGAGTGAAATTATTTGCAGCCCCAGGGTAGAATATTTATTTCCATCTAAATTGTAGAACTGACTTCCTCATTACGATATCGAATTTCGGAATTGCTCGAGGTGCCTTCTCCAAACGAATAGAGATGAAATTTCATAGAGATAGAGTTCATGGATTTCAGAAATTTTGGTAATTTCATCTGGAGATAAGGAAAAATTGAACTCCACCTTCTGCACCTTTTCTCAATGCAGAAATAATGAAAAAAAGCCTGGCATTTCACCTTTCAGATATTCTCAAAAAAATCAATGCAATTTACTGATGATCTTGAACCAGGATTATCTTGAATCACCAATGGTCCATTTAACCATACTGATTGCTAGTTTCGTAACGAATTGTAAGATTAAATCGTTTTCTATCCCTTTTTTTTTTTGTTAATCCTGTAGTGGTATAGTGGCACACTGTCCCATTGAAAAGTACAACGACTTTTATGTATTACTATATGTTGTTTTTACTTATTTTACAATTCTTCTTCCTCCATCTATTCCCACTTTTTTCCACCAAGTGATTGGCTGGCCAATGTGTCCATGTACCGTTAGTAAAACGAGTGGTATAACCGTGGCCTAGGGACTTTTGATCGGGCCCGCCGAATGGCCATTTTAAAATATCCAACAACTGTGTGTGGGAACCTAAGGATAGAAGTGTAAAGTTCCTTAATGGAATCTCCACCAGAGACTTTTCTGGGACGCTATTAAATTCTTATATTTCATTCTTCATTCTCGCATTTTCTTTTTACCTTCCCCTCTTTCTTTACATTAATGTACCTTTTACTTCTTTATTTTTTATCACAAAAATCCGTTGGTCGTGAGTAATCCTACTCGTGGAATTTACGTGTTAACGTCTCTTGCAATAGAGTAATTATTGTCACTGTATTTCTCTCTCTCTCTCTCTCTATCTCTCTCTCTCTCAAATTTCATAAATGTTTAAATGCATTAACTCCAATGTTTTCCTACATTACATTGAAACTTATTAAAGAAAAATGAAAAAGTTGCAAATACGTTTTGAACCTAATCGATTTACGGTTCTTGATCGTTCATCTGGAAATTTTATAACATGTTTCTCTTTTCCAACTTGTTGCTTCTTTTTTTTCCACTATTTTCTTCCTCAATATTTTATGAAATTCCTTTATATGGTGATGCTTTCACGTTTACCAATGAATTTGATACATATAATACACCAACTACCAGTATTCACTTAGGATCTATAAAATATCCTAATTGTCCATTTCTTGTTTGTAACACTATGCATTAACGGCAGTTATCAAATCCCGGAAATGCAATAACGATACACACACACACATACATACATATAAATGTGCCTCTGGGCACGATTATCAGTGGCAATTCAACAGACACAAACTAAACTATCAAAGAGAATTGCCCAGGGCTATGGAAACACACCCGGGATAATCCGTGTCTAGTTTTCTCTATCCAGTTCTTAATAATTCGAATACGTCGAAACCTCAGGGCGATTGATTTACAAGTGAACTTTCTCATCCAATCGACAGGCCATTGCTTCAGATAAAATTAATGAATCTAAAGATAGAATCATCCTTCTTTTGTAAATAACTCAGAAACGCTTGGGTCTAGTGAATTTTACCAGGAGACCTTTTTTGTAGATCTTTAAATTCTCTACAAAAAAGGTGTCTTGAGAATTTCCGATAAATCCACTCGCTAGAAAGATATCAAGGAATTATTAAAAATTCATGTAAGAGAGATAATTCTCCAATGCTAGGGCATTGCACTGGACAACATAAAACTTGTCACTTGAACGTCACCTTACGTATTCCTTTGAATGTGTTTTACTTCATGTCTCAATGTGCCTTTTTTTTCCTATTCTCTTATTTCAACTTTTCCACTCAAGTGTACACGTGTGTCAGTTAAAAATGTCCAATGTTACCAAGGTGTATTTGCAGCCCATCCAAAGAGAGAGAGAGATAGGACTTCGTTTCAGCCTCTAACGTAGGTAATAACTTTATTTTAACGCTTTCCACGTAACATAGACCTCTGCGACAAGTCACTTGTGAATGTGTCTGAAATAAGTACAAGTGCACAAATATATTTATCAGTTGTTACAAGTGCGTAAAGATTCACCAGCTTTGTCTTTCTGAATTTAAAAAAAAAATTAACAATTTCTTCCTCTTCAGAATCGTTGAATTTATCAAAATTATTCTCATCATATTTCCTCTCTGCGGCTTACTTTGTTGTTGGAACATAGGAAAGAGTTAACTACGAGTTAATGTAATAATCATGATCATTAGATTGGATAAGCAGGCATGTAATAAAGTAATCCCCCTTTTCCTGACGAAATTTGTTAGTTTTCAATGCTATCACGACATTTAATCAAGAATAACTCTGAAGGGATTCTCGAAAAATTTTCGTTTCCATTTTCTGTGTTTATGGGTTAACAAAAAAAAAAAAAATATCCAGGACTTTAAGGCATAACGGCAGAATGGCAAAGAAGGCAAACGAGAAGGTTTATACCATTCAACGACCTCAGCCTGTGACTAACAAGTTTGCACTTTAACGGATAACGGGGCATCAGTGTATCCATAGATCATTGGCGGGGGCTTGACCCAAGTGAAAGAGGTGGCGCGCTCATTGCGTGGGCCAGGGTGCAATAACTGTGCCACCAATACCTCTACCCCTCACCTCAATTCCATTATAGCTACCATTTTATCATGAATTTTTATCCTAAAAATCCCACTGCACAATATCTGATTCTCATTTTCTCTGATAAAAATCCATATTTCCTTTATTATTGGCCTCATCGACATTGCAATCATGGGAATCATTATATTCAAATTAGTTGTCCATTAGTGGATGAGAAAATGAAGAAAAATTGAGACTTTTTTTTTATCAAAACGTCCTTCGTAGGCGAAAGAACTTGTTTCGACTTTTGTCTCTCTTTTTATCAGACTAAAGATAAAAAAAGGAGAATAGGAGGGTAACGATAGGAGAAAAATGTATCATGGGATGCTTGAAGGAAGGTAAAAGTGAGACACAGTGTGCTTGAAAGGTTATATACCACGAAGCGACACGATCTCAACAGCCACTGTGTGCTGACTGGGCGTGGATCTCTGCCTCTTCTTATTTTGACTCCATCTCTCTCTCTGATGGCTTCTCGCGTGTGAGAAGAATCGGGTGAATTTTTTGCAGACTCTTCCATCCCTCAACCCCATCGTGGAGTACCGGGTGATGCTTTACTGCATCTTTGAAGAGATGAAAAAACCTTTTGGCTTATAAAACAGATGGGGCAAAAAGGAATGAGGGGAAAAATGCACGATGACACGGGCATAAAGCTCCGGGGTAATTTTATTAGCCCCCGAAGAACATACGGTGAGAATAGAGAGAGACAGACACTTTAAGTTAAAGCTCTCTTCTTGGTTTACGATCAGCCAGGGGGATCATCATCGTACAACGCCCAGATAGCCAGTGGCTTGTAAATAATACACGGGACAAAATCATGTTATTTATTATGATAACCCCTTCCATCTTATTCACCTGCTATCCGTGAGATATTTTTAGATTCTACAAACGATGAGAAAAGAGGGGCTGTTTTTTGTAGTTTAATGTACATAATGTTGTTGGAGAGGCAGTCGGTAGAAAATTTTCGTAATTCTGGATAAAAGGGCTTTGATGGGAATCATCATTATGAGAGATCTTTTTTTTCTTATTAGTGTAAAAAAGTTAATTGAGATATCTTTGAAGGCACTTTTATACTGTCATCTCTGGAATTTTAAGTTCTCAGAGTTTATGACTTAATATCTTTGGAGCGAGTTGGTTTACGAGGATTTATGAAGAGACCTTTTTTGTAGACAATTTAATTCTCCGCAAAAAAAGTCTCTTGTCAAATTCACGTAAACTCAAGGGTTTTCCGAATATTCACGAAATAATGAGATTTTCTTTTTTTTCATTCACAGTTGAGTGATTCGTTGTCTGTAATTAAAAGTTATGTAAAAAAAAGAGCTTTGAAACAGAACCGTCATTTTTTGTGAAAACAGTGTAATCAATCGGCCACCCAGTAATTAATGCTAATTATCAACACTGCAAAAGGTAAATTACAAGGTAGAAGTCGTCAGTAATCCTCAGTTAAAAAAAAAAAGAGGACAAGGTAAATGGGAATATCTCCTGAACACGAGAGACTCCAGAGAATGTAAACAGTAACGAATGAAGGATTTCTAGCGTGGCGCCACCTCGTATTCTCGTTTTCCATATCTAATTATCGCTCTTATTCTTTCATTTATGAAAAATGGAAAAAAAAAGATTTTAAAAAAACGGAGAAAACCAAAACAAACATACGGATAATGAATAAAACGATTAAGGAACACAGGCGCCATATTCCTGATACCATTAAGATTCCGCCATTTTGTGTGCATGTATGTGTACTTAATCTCACCGACTTTGTGGCTTGTCGTACGCAACTAATCGCTCCTCAATGCATCATTGAGATAATCGAGGAGCCTGCATATATCGGATTATATTTAATTGACATTTTTTTATTTATTTTTTAAGAGAGCAATCGTGCACACTCAACTGAAAGCTCATAACAAATTTACTCCAGTTATGTATAAACCTTCATTATGATTAAATTAATGATTCTTAATTTTTATTATTTATTTTAATCTGTCTGAAGGGGTTTAAAGATTATCGATAGAACAATTAATCGACTCGCGACGGGATACTATCCGATAAAATCTAAGAAGCGTAATAGAAATGTAATTCAACTAGCTCCCTCTCTTTCTTCCCTTTCTCTCATTTTCTTGGGCTCCATGGTTTATCTGAATTACAGAATCTCCGAGATAGAGAGAATAACAAATAGATTTTTAATTAAATTGTGAAACATTTCAATAAAATTAATAATTTATTATTTTTATGCGCATTTGTTTAACATTGAGAGATGATTGTTATCAGTTTTTAATGATATAAATGAGAATCGAATTACTAGAATTGTTGTGGCGTGAGAGAATTCAGTTGAAAATGTAAAAAAAATGATGATCGTCCTTGTCAGTAATGTTGTGAGATCTTGAGGGGATAAAATCAACATAATGACCCATTAGTCTTCGATAAAAAGAGCGATATTATGGGAACGATAGAACCTGGTTCTTCAGATTGCATTAAATTAATAGGAATTCTATCGATAAAGTTTCATCCAAAAAAAATCAAAAAAATCAATTCTTCAACATGATTATTTGCTAAAATGTCCTCAGTTTTCCCCGGATTTTTTCCTAAAAAAATCCGTGAGATTCTTCGCCCCTTAACTTAATTGATTCGTTCTCCCAACTGAATTCAATTGAAGAGAGTGGCGAAGAGTATTCCTACTGAATGTGTTTACGACACTCGGATTTTCGATTAGAGCAAGACAAACATTTACTCACGAGCGAATAAAAGAGGCGCCACACTGAAATCCCATTTAAAGATATACACAAACGCTGAGAGGGTAGAAAGTGAAATAGAACAGAATGATACGGAAAAACAGAAGGCTCTCTTCTCTATTCAAAAATTTATAGTAAGAGGGTTTCTGTGTGCAAAGGAGCTGACAAAATTCATTCCTATCCCTTTTAATCCTCCAACCTTGTAGTGTCCTTGCATTAACCAGCATCTATCCAAACGCAATCCCCTGAGAAACGGAAAAATCATCGAAAATTTATTCGTTAAAATTTCATTTAACATTGTAAGAAAAAAATAGCCAGAATAAATCACGGGATCAGGATGATTTTTCAAGCACAGTGTCCTGATGACCTTAAAATCGTCTGTGGGATTATGTGGTTATTATTAATCGTTGGATTATCCCAGTGTCGTATTAAAATTATGAATTCAAACATCTGCAGCAAAAAAAAGCCCATCAAATTCCTGAATATATCAAAGAAAATTGCTTGAATGAAATTTTATCATGACTGAGGCATTTTCAAATAATTCTTTTAAATGAAAAAAGTGATGAGGATGGGTTGTAGCATTGGGATGTAACGAACCGGAACTACCTGGGTGGCCTCACCAACTACTTATTCGAAAGACTGTCTCGTTAAGCAGTTGCGCCTTGTCTAAAAACAGACCATAGCATCGATCCCTAACCAGCCACACCAACACTCTCACCAAAGGCATTAGCCCTTCTTCTCATCCACCATTATTGTTTTCTTCTCTCCAAAGACATCTTCAAGTTCTTTGTCTTCTGAATGGCTATTTTCACAACGAAAATTCGCTGAGAGAAGCAACAACCAGAAGAAATAGAGAAGAAGAAGAAAAATGTGCAATTGATTCCAGCATGTTCCTATCAATTGATTCTATGATTTTAAAGCAGGACAATAAATTCAGGACAAAGTGGAAGAAATCCTGAGGTTAGTCTCTCAAAGGAGCAAAATAATAGAATAGGAAGACAAGAGGAGCGTTGGAATGCAAGCGAGAAAGAGGAATAAGATAAAAAAAAGAGAGTCAACAAGACACAAGAGATCTCCAGAATGGAAAGCAACGATTGATGGTGAAAAACTTCGTGATACTCTTCCAGTTGAGGGAAAAAAGAAAGAACGAAATAATGGAGGATAAATAAAATACAATGGACAAAATGACGCGGAGGAGCAGACACGACGGCTAATCGACGACATTGGGTTGGTGATGCGGTGTAGCCCGATTGGGGGATACCACAAGGAATCCAGAATCCAGTGCGGAATACAACGCACACACACACACACAGCCAGGACTTTGCTAAAGGATATAAAGGCTTTGGTACACACGGGCCTCTCTTTTCATCTCTCTCTCTCTCTCTCTCTGGAGTACTGGCCGGTGGCTTGTCCGCCACAGAGTGTGGTGTGTGTCCTTGAAGCGGGCGGGGTCGTCACACGAGGCCCGGGTAAACGACCATCGGTGATCTCACTCTGATCTCACACGTGAGATGGTGAAGAGAGTTGGAGTTTGGTACGGGTTTTCAAACTTTTAGTATTCTCGTACACACAATCATCCTCTCAGTTTTGTTACAAAATAATACACATATTATACTGCTGCAATAGGGGGTTGAAAATAATTCAAACTATGGAGAATATCTTTGACATTGACGAGATATTTTATTGAGCCTGATGATAGGAAATTTTGCATATTTTCTTTCGGCTCTTTAGAATTTTTATTATTCTAGGATATGATTTATTTGGAGTGTCTTTTGAAGATGGCCATTAAATTCAAGAATATTCCAAAGAAATCCCGTGAATTTCATGATAAAATCCTTGAAATAATAAACACGTGACTGTCTCAACTTCACCACTTCACTCCCACGATTTCCCATAATTTTAATATTCCATGCTCAAGGTTATATTAATGATTTACTGGTTTGAGTAGTGATAAGAAACACCCGGTATGTGGTAGCATAACTGAGGATGGGTGCACAGCACACACAAGTTGGGTTGGGCGTGTAGTGGCGCCACGCAATTGTCAATTAACATTTTTACAGTCAGTTCCACCCAAGAAAACACGATGTTGCCCAGTAGAGAGACCAGTAAGCCAACCAGTATAGTCCCATCCTCACAGTCTTCCTTCCTTCCTCCTCATCCTTCTTCCTTGGCTAGATTTTTTTTGCTCCGTATGGAAACGTGAAAGAACACTTGGAAGTACCAAAGAGTTAAGCTATACAACGATCATGGATACATTTCATTATGATTATGTTGGGGCAAGGTATGGTACTGCTAATCTGCGGTGTCTGGTTGTATCGTACAAGAATGATTTCAAAGCAATTCATGATGGATACCCTAGGCTATTTTCCCCCTCCATTTAACATTGGCCCTTTTCTTCTTTGAGACAGCATATTATTACAGCATGTTATGGTCCATAGCAATCGATACGTCAAAAGAAATAAATAAAATGAGGTATACAAGAGAGAGAGAGAGAGAGAAGCTGTGCAATGATGCTTGGAGGATGAAATAATGCGTTTGTACCTGATTGTAGTTTACTGTGTTACTCGATACACAATGAAATATAAATGGTGAGTCAATTTTACCTTTACGAGATGCAAATGTCGGCCACTTGGCCACCACCAGTTCAAACTCCACTATTGGATATCAGCCAGGACTACCTCTGCACATTTTTTTTCTCTCTTCCTCATCCTTTCAACGCAAACTCAACACCATAAACTTTTAAGTTATGACTCTGTGAAATTATATGTAAGTGGAACTCTATGTTTTGTATCTAGAGGCCTTTTTCCATTCGCCAATGAAGAATGTGAGAATTTTAGGAATAAATTATGGAGCAGAGTTTATTGGATCTTCAGGGGATTTTGGAGACTACAAAGAACGTCAATTGACAAATTCATGAGATTTGGTTTGAGTCAAGTGATGAAGGTCAGTTAAGGGGCAGACTTTTGGCATAATTATTCAAACGAAAACTGACGAAAGTAATTGAAGAAGGCCAAGGTTAATATCTCTCTCTTCTCCCACTCTATGTCTCTATAAGAATATATATGTAATGGTTTTATACCTATATCGGATCGAGTTCGCTCTAATTGCGGAACGAAGAGAAGAAAAGCCATGGCTCCACCGGTAATTGGTTGAAACAACTCCGGATATGATTTACCGAGGGCAAAGCCGCCACGAGATTACACCACGGTTATTATGGCAGGTGGATGGGATGAAAAGGAGGAAAGGGATTCTTTTTATTCTCCTTTCAAAAATTAAAAATAAGAAGAAATAATATATTGAGAGGTTGAAAAAAAAAAAAAATAGAGTTGAGTGATTCGAGGCAAACTTATGGGATACAAGTTCGTGGAGGAATTCTTCGTTATGTCATTTATCGGGAAAATTTAACGAATTCCAAGATAGAAGGAATGAACAAACACTGTTCATTTATTTTTCTCCCCTACTTTTCTGCCTTTGGGAAAGGGTCATTGATACTTCGCTTCTGAGAAAGTGAAGTACAAACTTTAGAGAAGCTTACACACTGGTGATTATCTGTACAATGGTACGTAACTGTCGTGGAATGGAATGGAGAAACGAGGAATCTTTATTATAAATGATGCAGGGTTAATGCGAGAGAGGCACAAGTTTTCATGGTGAATAAGAAATGAGAAGAAGTTTTCAATTGATTCTGCGTTATAGAGAGTAACTCAAAGTCTCTGCAATTAATTATTCAGTTTGAAGTTTTGGGCACCAGTTGGTGGTACACTGGATCCTTGAGATTCTGTCATATTAATGATGGAGAGGATTAAATTAACTTTACTCATGCTAATTATGTGGGGTAAAATGCTGAAGGGAAAAAACAAGAAAATAAACAAACCCGAGGCATTTGTTTTGCAAATTTACCAGGAAGTAATCAATAAAAACATTCATTCCCACGTGTGAATGAAGTTATGGTCTTCAGCCATGTGTCTTTTCACCAGCAATCACTACTGGCACGCGTACACATGTCCATTCATTCGACCCTACGATAACGTTAGGCCTCGTCAAAACATGTAACCACAAAAGAATGGAAAAGAAAAGAATTCTTTTCATTCAAAGGCTAAATTTACTGTGACACTTTCAACGTCTGCTAACCATGAAACTGTTGTTCTTTTCTTCAATTTTTGCTTATTTTCCTCCTTTTTTTTCATTATTTTCTTTTCTCTCATGGTTTACCTTTGACTGTATATTCGTTTTCTACCTTGGTAAATTTCCCAGAATGAGCATAAAATTCATGGGACTTTTCACGCCTACTTGAGCCTTAAAAACATTTAACTGTTTGCACCTACGTGCGTAATAATTATCACCCGAGAGAGAAGACCTCAGGATAAAAATGGAATTTAAAAATAAGGGAAAATATAGACTCACCCTATTTTTGTTATCAGCTTTCCATGGACGTGTAGGTAAGACGTTATGAATCGTTTGTTGACCTGGAATAAAGAATAATAAAGGGTTATTAAACATTTATAGATTAATTATTGCATTCTTCAATAAATCCAAATATTGTCAGAAATAAGCGAAAATAATAATGAAATTCATTGAGAACAAGGGATTCATAATTTACCAACTATTTCATTGAAGTTTTTGAGTCTGTAAAATTGTCTGTGCATTCAGACTCAATATCTACATAATTTTACGGGAGAATGTTCATTGGTTAGCTCAGGAATTTCAATTATTTCTACTCTATCCGAAATTTTACAGGAATTCAGAGACTTCTCTTCCGAGGAAAACGTAGAGGATCCTCTGCTTTTTCGGAGGGGAATAATCTTTGAATTGAAGAGAATAAATAAAAGTCTCACCTCTACGCTGCTCAATTGAGCCAACTCCTCCAAGTCACTTTGCACTAATTTAGCTTCACTAGCTGATGCAGTTGATGTTGTACGTCTCATTCTTCTACCACCAGGATGTATCCATGTTTCACGTCTCAGTCCACCACTCAAATTATTTGCACCCTCTTTTTCCTTCATCCTAGCACGTTCTTTCGACTCACGTTCCTCCTTGCGTTTACGTTCAGTCGATTCGTACTGTTCAAATGATAAAAGAATTTTATTTTCATTAATTCTGTAAATTACATCGTTATAATCATTTTATTAGAAGAAAGAAAAAAATCTATTTTTTAAAAAATATTACTACGTGAAAATTAATGCGATTCTCTGCATTCCTAAGCCACTAGTTTCATGAAATGAATGAATTTTCTTACGAAATTTTGCTAACATTCACTCAAGTATTTTTTTCACAGATTTACTTACGTAATGCAGATACTGGCAGCAAAAAAATAAATTCATAAAGTTGTATTAATAATTTATTGAAGTTATTTCAATTCTTTTTTTTTCTTGATATTTCTCGATCTTATATACATTTAATCAAGAATTTTTCATGATTATTCAATAAGAATCTTACCTTCTTCCTATTTTCATCGAATAATGCAATGAGACTTTCACGAGCCGAGTGAAATGGATTTGATGCCATTAGTGAACGCATGTAGTAGTAAACGGCATCGAGTTTTCGTCTCTAAAATTACAAAAAATTCACATGTTTACATTAGAAATGATTGAAGATATGTCTGACCAGAATTAATGAAATTAAATGTGAAAGTTGATGAGGATGATATTGCAGAAGTTTTATAAATTGGCGTTAAAAATTTTGACACAATTTAACGATTAATAAAATGATGCAATACTCACAGCATAATGAGCCAAGAGAGCGAGTTGATTATAGGGTCTTCCATGTTTAGGATTGATCTGCTGTGCCTTCAAGTACCACTGTCTCGATTTTCCATAATTAGTAGTTTCATTAGCCTGCTCCTTGTATCTCGCCAGGTCCCCCAAGAACAGAAATATCTTCTGTGCGCTTATCAACGCGAGTCCAACGAAACCCGTTCCTTTGGGAGCCCCAGAAGACGACAAAAAGGCGTCCAACTTGAACTTGTAACTGTTCTCCAAAACTGACAACAGATTCTCAAAATATCCTGTCCCGTCATCAATGATCTTCAGCATAATCTTCTTGCACAGCTCCTTTCCCTCAGGCCCCTCTCTCGGCATGACCTTCCTCAGCATTTCAATGATATTGTAGAAGAGAATTTTCCAAAAGTGTTGCTCAACATTCTCTGCTTGACAAAACTTCATATCAGTCTCCAATAGATTCTGGAGACTCTGCTGCAGCGAGTGCCTCAAAAAAGCAACTCTATCCCAATTAGCAGTTAATCCACCAGAACTGAGTAGCCACTGAAGTTCACGATCCATTGTCTCGATTCCCATGAGAAGACACGGATTTTTAGCTGATCTGAGACTCTCTGAGCAGTGATCGTACCAAGATGGTCTAGAGTTTGTTATCTGATCGGCAATGTACGTTGGTGGAGCCCCATCCACTTGGAGACTCTGTTGAAAGTGCGATGGTACATAGGGCCCTGGTGCGAATGGTGATGATAATTGACCAGGAGAATCACTCAGAGAGCATCTTGAACCGGGTGAAGGGACAATTTGAATAGGCTTATTCGGATTGTTGGGATCGAACAGCGTTTTCCTGTTTCCTGGACCTCCCTGCCGTTCGTTTCTATTGGACACAGCTGGTGGTGACTGGTTCTGCTCCGGGAGCACCAGAACTCCGCCTCTCGCAGGTGAATTAGGTCTTCCCGCATTGACATTCGTGTTCAGAGGTGTTCTCTTCCCCTCGTCCGATTCACATATTGAGATTCTCTTTCCTGTTCTCCAATTTTCCTCAGTATAATCATTCCTAGGCCTCGTGAATCCTCTGTCCTTGCTATTTTCTCTGCTCCTGTTCATAATATTACGATTCCCAGGCCTCCTATTATCAAACCTTCGTGTCCCATTTTTTTGATTATTATTGAAATTATCATTTTCACGATTCTGAAGATTCTTCGTTCTCTCGTGACTGTTCTCTCTCATCTTGTCTCTTGAATTACTGCGATCTCCTCGACTTCGTCGTCTTTCACGTCGCTCACGTTTCTTCTTCAACGAGCGATTCCTGCTGGGAGTATTGGAACTCTGTCCTGAAACACTCGCGTTCTCCCTGAAGCTCGAAATTGATGAACTTCTGCTTAATTGTTCATTCTCAAGACGCTCCGACAGTTCAACCTCTTCTGACCAATCCAGAGTACCCGTCGGCATGTCCGGAAGCGAATAAAACTGTTCGCTTCTACTTTCTGAGCTGTTCTGAGTGTCCTTGGGAGAGTCCTGACGCTCAGAATTGTTGTTGGCTCTCGGTGAAGGAGATCGTGGTCTCCTCTGATAATTTTCACCACTTGAGAACGTTGGTGGACCCATGTCCATCTTTGAGAGCGATTCCATACTAGTGTACATTGTACTGTTACTACCACGACGTTCGTACGAACGTGTCATCATTTCCTGACTCGGTGTGTGAGAGCGTGAACTTGGAGCAGAATACTGATCTGGAGTTGTTGGACGATGACTCTGTGATTCTAATTCATCGGGACGTAGACGACCACGTCCTCTCGTACGTACGGGCACTGTATTAGACCACTGAGGCGGTGGTGGTGCTGGTGCTGGAAGATTCTGAGGATACTGCGGTTGATGATGATGATGTGTTTGCGTGTAAAAAACTGTACTTCTTGATGGATCCCAAGTGTCTTCGAGATTCGGTGGTGGCAAATCAATGCCATTTTCAGCCAGAAATTTACGCTGAAATCGTGGAGGAAGTGTCTCAAGCTTCGATGTTACTTTCGCAAAGTTCTTGCGGCCTGATGGTGGTTTTCTCGGAAATTTATCGTAGCTTGGTTCAACGCTACGGGTGTCACGTGTTCTTGGGATGTCATGATGATTGTGAGAATTGTGAGACAGTTGATGGGGTGTTGGTGGCTCTGAACCCTGACGAATGTTACGATGATGATTCTGATAGGGACGTGGTGATTCTGGACGCCAGTCGTCTGTTGGATTTTGTGGCATGTGGCGGTTGTGAAAACGCTTCTGAGAGTGATCCATTGGACGATTGGGACGGTTTTGACGATGAGAACGGTTTGATTGAGTGTCCCAGTCATCACGGTCTCGGGGACGCTCCCAGTTTGATTGGATTGGTGATCTGTACAACAGAAGAAAGGTATTAGCTTCATTGTTAATTGATAATATTAATATTCTAGCATAATACAACTATCGCAAGACAATTAATTAAGCAGGCATTATTGTATCACAATTAATTGCATTTTTCCAATTATTTTCAGCTCATCGTTAATTCTCAACTAAATTTTTCATGCAACTAGACTGTTCTGTTAATCAAGTGTTAATCAATTAATTAATAATGAAATAGATGGAGGCCATTGGGTAAAACAGCTTTTAGTTCACCTATTAGCTACATCCCGTTCAGCCAATGCCTCCTGGACTTTCTTGGGTACGTACAACTGCTGTTCCGGTTTCTTGTTCCTCCGTCTTGGATCACCATAATGATTCATCTTGCCTTGATCATTGTTCTGCCTGTAGTTTAGGTGTACATCGTTGAATTTTTCAGCAAGATCGTCCGATGAATTTTGACATTGATTGGTGTTGTTGTACTGTGAAACTTTCAACCGATCCTGCACGGAATTGTGTTTGGGTCTCTCGTGATGATAGTTTGGTCCATCGTTTGGGTAATCATCGTTGTGACGTCCTGTTTTCTTTAATGGACCACTTCCTGGTGTGTAGAGAAGCTGAGGTCCCCTGGGACCACCTCTACCACCCATTGATCGATCTCTGTCCAGTTTTGATTCTGAATTATCTGTATAAGGGAAAAATCGAGGATTTTTGTTAGGAATTATATGAATATGACAATTTTTTATATTATAATGAACAATTTTTTTTGCAGTTAAATTTCGCTACAATTCACTGACACTTGTCACTGCTAAATTGAAAATTTTTGTGTTTCTTAGCTCTCAGTAATAAATAATTGTGATTTTTATTTTTCGTTCGAGCACTTTCGATTATTCCAAGACTTATTATTGTTTTTGTTTTTTCACAAGAATTGAAAACAAATCTTTTCATTCGATAACATTGTTTACATTGTTGTTACCAAAGCAATTGATTGTGAATATCATTGAATTATTGAAAATTAACTGCAACAATTGAGAATTAATGTAAAAATAATGATGAAATTTTGATAAAATCAACGACAAAGAATCGACATTGAGATTAATTTTTTAAGGTTAAATGAAAATTTATTAGAGGTTAGCCTTGGAAAATATGAATAATTGCTCCAAATAATAAATGATAAAAGCACAGAATTATTATTTTATTAAATTATTGTAAGCTTTATGAAGTTATTTGAATTGTTTGAATTCACACAATTATCACTTTTAATTGTTATAAAACCTTGTGAAATTCCTCCCCACTTTCTGCGTCCTTTGTCGTGGTTCGCCATATTGAAAAATAAATATTTCAATTGTAACAATGTGAATGTTACCTGTAGATGGCACATGTCTTCATTTTCTCGTAATTGAAGTTATTATCCGCGAATCTACTCATAAAATTTATATCAATTAATTGTTAAATTATTTTATCGCAAGTGAATAAATGACGAAAATATTTCATTCAAAAATATTGGATAAAAAAAAAAAAAAAATCAGTAGAGGAGCAATAAAATCTGCATTTTAAATACAATTTTTGTAAATGTCAAATCCAATTGACACTTACCATTTGTTGGATTTATTTATCTACGCAAGTCCATTTCTCGGAAATGCCAGATGCAAGTAAAGGATTTTCTACATTACTAGCTTCATGATCCATCTAACGTTGGACATTGCAATTAATATGAATTCAAAAATTCATTAGAACGTCTTCACGGATTCCTGGGAATCTGGATACAGTTAACAAGGCGCAGGAGCAGTCGATGCTCAGAGTAATCTTGCATCTGCTCTGCGTCCTGTCCCCCAAATAAGTCTGAAAATAATGGGAAAAAACGCACGAACGTCTTAAAACTGCGTGATATAATTCAATTTCTCATGATTGAAATACCAATACAGTATCAGTGATTCGGAGTAAATTTAGAAATGACGCAAATGCAGTTCGTGAAAGTTTATCAGTGAGATTTTCTGGTACTTGACACAAATGGAGACTACCAAAAACTCCAACAGTTGTCAAATGGTGTCAACAAACAATTAAAAGAGCACAAATAATAATGATTAAGATCATTTAAACACTAAAAAATAATGCCGAAAGATAATATTGACCTTGAGAAATTAATGATCACTTGATATGGATCTGGGGCATTTTTGGACTTCAGAATTAATTAACAGTGATTGGACCAGAGGAGAGTGGGGTGGAATTGATTTCAAGATATTTATATTATTTTTTTTTTAACAATAGAGTGAAGTAAATTATTATTGGATTATTGGCAATTACCTGATGCATTTTTGGATAAACAAACCAGCGGGCAGGACCCCTATGATTGGCGGCTGTGGGAGATATCACGCTGCTGCAGCAGCGGTCACTGCATCCTCGATACCGGCCACCATTCCATTATTAAAGACCCGAGGTAATTAGTTTCATCATCAGGTTCCTTCTTGAGCTAATTACAAATGCTAATTATGTCCATTTATTGAATTGTACTCTGGACTTTCAGGAGCAGGGCGGGGATTTCGTGGACCCATGCTCTCTCCCAATCGATCCCTTAATTGGGCAGTTGTCAGGACCGGAGAACCGAGAAGTGTACAGAATCGTCCATTTCCAGAAGGTGTCACAGAACCTAGACAATCAAATCGGCGTGGTCAACCGACAAACACCGTTTCAAAGTAATGAGACTCTTCGATTATCCAAGAATCATCCATGGGAATTAAGAAAATTATTAATCTTTTTTTTAACAGCTCTGTAACGAATGCCGGACATTCTCGAAGAGTCATTTCAACTGATCCCAATGTTAATCGTGGAATCCTGGATTTTTCGGAGATGGGCGATGCTGATTTAGCTGGGTACAAGCTTCGTTGTGGTGTCTGGATTACCTTTGTTCTTGCCACTGGTTTCGTGTCAATTGCTAAAATTTATTTTGGGAATAGGGTAAGTTGGAATTAGTTTAAGAATATCTCGAGATCCATAAAAGATAGGGAAATTTTCGTAATAGCTTTTTTTGTGGACCTCATTGTCGTCTACAAAAAAGGACATTCCCTTTACTTTCTTCCATAAAATTCGTGATATTCAAGAGTATATGGATTTTTTTTCTTACTTTGCAGACAGAGCATGGTCTTGACGTTCTAATTTTCTGTGGACTTTTGGTGACTCTCCTGATTTCCGGTTGCTTTTTCACTCTAACTCGACGTGCTCGTAATGTCGACAGAGGTCCAACTAATCACGAAGAAGTATGTCGTCACAATATCTGTTTCTATACAATTAATCCGCCGGAGTTGAGACCTCAAGTTTCAACACTTAGAGTACCAGTTGTATCACCAACGCCTCCACCAATTTCTCCATCGCCTCCGCCCTATCACATTGCCATTCTCATTCCGCCAGCTGACACTTCTGATATTGAAGCACCACCACCTTCTTATGACAAAGCTACGAGACCCACTGAGACCTCCAGTGTGTCAGAATAATTGTGATTAAAGAAAAAGAGAATAATGATTAAATTAACAGAGACAGAGAAAACTATAATGAGTTCAATGAAAATCGTGAAATATTTTTCTCATTTATTCCATTAAATGAATTGATCTATTAATTAAAAAAATGTATATAGTAATATTATGCTTTTAAATCATTGAAATTAGTGATAATCTTTGGAATTTTAAGGTAGTTGTCATTAAAAAATGTTAATCCACTTTAATTCACGATTAATATAATTAAAAACTCTTTCAAATGTGCCAAATGCCACTATATTGAATTTATTATAAACTTTCAATCGCTCTCTGAATTAAAAAATTTAATCAATCAGTAAGTATATACAGCTACCTTGAAACTCCAAAAATCCTGTTAACGAAGATAAAAATAAACTTAGAAAAATGAAAAAACTTGAGGATTAAATATTACTTACGATTAGTGCAACGAATTAGGAAAATGAATTTCCTCAATTTTTTATTTTATTTATTTCTTAATTCTATGAGGTGATTAGTTAATTATATTGCATAATTAAAACTGTACAGATCCATGTATTATGAGACGAATAAATTTCATTTCCTGGATAATTGCTTCCATTATTTCTCACTCAAATTGATATTTAAATATTTTCCTCAGTCAATCTCAATCTCAAACTCGTTGAATTTCAAAGAGTTTAACATCTGTATCGTACCAAATTGGAGGCTCAACATTTCGTAAGTAAATTACACCCCACATGTACGTACGAAACCAAGCAGTTGTACCAGCATTGGCTTGATATCGCCGAATTAAAATGGGATGAGGGACCGGAAGTAGTCCGACTAGAGTTCCATGCTGCAGAAATTTCAAAATTTCACTCTCATCAGTCAATCCTCTGTAACAAAAATCAGACAACATTGATTAGAAAATTATTGAATAAATAAAAAAGCCTTGAAAACTCGATAAACTGAAGAAGAGGGAAAATTGACTAATACTCACTTGTCAATGCATATTTTCTCGACTTGAGGGACGAGTACTTGAAGTAATCTCATTATTGTTTGAAGTGGCAACTTTGATTTCCACTGGTACACCCATTCACCTGATGGGACCCACTGATTGTTCGTATTTACGACTTGTTCGTCAGTAACACGAATTCCACCTTTCTGCAACAAGAAAAATGGACAGAACATAAGATCCCGGGTTTTTAAATTCTATTCTGAAACAATGTCTCTATTGAAAGTAAATTTTTAATAATTACCGGAACGATGGAATTCTGCTTTGGTTTCTCTTCCTCCTCCTCCTCCTCTTCTCCCTCTTTTCCATTGACATTATCTGCCTTTCCGATATCAACATCAATCGAGGGACTCAATGGATGTGCTGATTCCTTCTCAGTCATATTCTCGATACCAGGTGTCTCCAATAAGGTTGCCTTCAGTGTCCCTGGTTCAGCTGGTTGAGCTGGATGTGATCCCTCCATTGCAGTCTCACTGACATTCTCCGTTGAAACACTAGTCGAGGGGATTTGCTTCCTCTGTCTTTTACTCAGAGACTTAGCTATTGTACTGCAGTCGCTCGGGAGATTAGCAAGTGCATGAAACACTTGACGTTTTCGTATTATCGTGTAGACTAAATTACTGTTTCCATCAAATTGATACTGAATGATATTGTTGAATATTTCCAAGAGGAAAAAGACCAAGTGATGATTCGTAGGAGCCGAGAATAAGAACCAGGGTGTGCTGAATGCCTCCAGTAAATGCAGAAGTTTCGTACTAGCCACCATGGATAATGTCTTCAAGTATGGTGAAACATTGACGAGAATCGTTAGCAAACAATCGAACAGCGGCTGCAGTCTTTGATGTCCAGTGGTTATTATTTTATGGAAAACAGTAACCAAAAGATCGGCATGTGTTCCGGTGAATACAGGAATGTCCATGGGAACAGTAGCTGTATATGGTTTATTCAATCTTACACCAAAATTCCTCTCACCACTCAGTAAAAGCAAAATGAAAACACCAATGTGCATGAGGCCAACTCGAGACTGATCAGCTCTGGAGTCATTGAGATGATACAAAATAGGCACAAGTACCTCGAGTACATCTGAACTTTTCAAAACGTAGTACAAAAACTTCTTATTATAATCACACATTTTCCAAAAGAATACCAATAATTCTTGATGAAAGTGTACTTTCTTCGTTGAATTTGGTAAATAAGTTTGTGTCAATGGATTATTGAGTAATCTCGTGATTCCCTTCAGTACAAAATGAAAGTCCTCGTCTCTGTGAATTCTGCTGAGATAATTTATAAACAGATTGTCACCACTGAGTCCAGATTCCTCATTTGTGGCAGTATCTCCACTTGTATCATGATCCAGAGTAACGATCAATATCTGCAGTGCAACATCAACTAGAGGCTCAAGTGAATCAGTGAATAGCAGATGATTGTAGGGTACACCAAGGCCAACTGGATTATATGCACAAACGGTATTCAACAATGATGTGAACATTGGCAATGCATGACGATTTTCAGAGCTCGTCAAGTGTTGAATCCATCGATTAGGAGTTATTGATAAATCACTCGGGGGATTGTACATTGTTTCACTGAAGCAGGTGAGTAGTAATTTGAGAAGTTCTGTTCTATTAGCATCAAGTATCGGATAACGTGGTGGTGAATGTGCAAAACCAACGCCAGCCTCCCAAATATATTCGCAGCTGTCAATTGATTGTAACTCTTCGGCTTTGTCAGGCCCAGACTTTCTTCCTGAAGCTACGGTGAAGTCTGGGCAGAATAGAAGATCACATATTGCATTCAACAGTGAGTGAGCAAGAGGAACACTCTCATCCTCCTCTTCCTTTCCTGGCAGACTGGACCAGAAGAATCCCTTCCAATCAGAATCCTCGAAGATATAGGGCAAGAGTCGGGTTAATAGTCTGCAGCAGTTCAACACCGTTTGATGTTCTCTCTGGGTCCTGCAGCTATTGTCAACGGCTTTGACGAGCTTCTCGACTGCTTTGTAGCACAGTGTAGCTAGATTTGATGGTGCTTCCTCTCGTAGAATCCTTATTTCAGAAGCTGGGATCAGGGTAAATATGTCCTGGACACTCGAGACATTCTCAGACCAGAATTGATCCCAAAAATTATCATCACTGGCATCAATTACCTGGAATACATGAAAATATATGAGACAAGGAAGAGAATTCATTGATTTTCCTTTCACTTTGGTCTTAAGATATTCCATGATGAAGACAATAAAAAAATATATTGATTCATGTATTTTTACAGCTTTGCTAATAAATAACTGATGTTTAATTTTATTAATTTTCCTGTATTCATTTTTACAATAATTTTGATCATCTATGAATTCCATTTTTCGTGATACTTACTTGGGTTTTAGATGTCAGCTGGACAACAGCCTTCCGGAAATTGAGTTTAGTGTCTGCGTTACCCATTGCACTCAATTTTCCTAACCAAAAGGTCTAGTTAATTATGTTAAAGAAAACTCTGAATTCATGGGGATAGAAATAATGATTTAATCCTTTCAATCGTTGATTATTGAATATAAAAGTGTGAAAGTCAACAATTGCAGAAGCTCGTGGTAACACGTCGTGGCATTGCCACCTGAAATCCGCTCGATATCAGTGAAGTAAATTTGACGTTTGGCGTCGCAGTGACGTCAGAATATTGAGAGCAGGGGCGTCCAACTGTAGTGGTATGCCCGAGGGGCATGCTACATAATTTGTAAACGTCTGCGCATGTCACGAGTGTAACGCGCGTTTTTTTAAATTAACCAAATGACGATATGAAAATTTTCAGATAAATATCATAATTATAAAATAATCGAATTTCTTAATTGCAATTTTTCAAAATTTGTTTATGAATGCACTTTTTCTTGCTGAAAAAATTGGAAAACTTTACATTTTTTGAAAACTACAAAAATACGTAGATGCAATAAAATGAGGAATTTGGCATTGGAAATTTACCATAAAACGGTGATACCCGGACAATATTCAATTGTTAAGAAATTAATAGTCTTTTTTTCACTTGTATCTCCATGTATCCACTGTCTTTTTTAGTAGAAAATAGAAGATATTAGATTAGAGCCTTCAGTTTAACAGGAAAAATCATCAAGAACAGTCGAACATATTTTTCGTATTAATTAATTTGTAACTAGAATGTTAAAAACACAGCTTCTTATATTCCTCGTTATCTGTGTAGGTGATTCAATGTGTGTGATCGATGCCCTGTATCGTCTAGGTAATTGAAATCCTCATTTCATACGATAAAATGGGGATATATAAAACAACCGAAATAAGCTAGATTTGTCTGACTCAATAATTTATGTTTCAGGTCAAAAAGTATGGGAACTTTACGAAATCCTAGATAAATCCACTTTAACTGGTCCAGACGAGCTCCGAAGAATCGTCAGCCTGCAAATTCCCAAAAATGTAGGAACTAAAAATATTCGGTATGAAATGTCCAAAATTCATGAACAATTGCAACAAATCGAGGCTTCAGTGAATCTCATAATAATAAATCATTTGATGAAAATATTCAAAACTAGAGTTCTGTTAGTCAGAGCTATAGATTTGATGGAAACATTTTTCCGGGCTATTGATAATGATTATACGACTCTTTTTTGGTTACTACTTTGGCCTGATTACAATGTTGATACTGTTATTGATAATTTAACAAGTTCAGTTTTTCCAAATATCGAATCGAACATCAACGTGATACGTAAAATTATGACTCATCCAGAAGAATTACTGCCGGGAGAAACTGATTTCATGGGTGCTCTTAGTCGTGCTGCAGTGGTAACTCTTCATGAAAAACAGAGAAACTGAAGTTTTCAGACGACTTGAATTTGTTTCATCATCGGCTTTTTGAAGATATCTAAACTAAGCGAGATAGAGGACCTTTTATAAAGACCTTTTTTGTAGCTCTTAGAATTCTCTACAAAAAAGATAACTCCAAAAATTTCTCTATCTCTCTTAGTCTCCGAGATATTTAACAAAAACTAATGATGGAATAAAGTTCATTTGTCTGTGAATTCCATGGTCGTAAAAAATGAGAATAATCTTTGGATAATAATAAATGTGTTCTTTTCATAGTTTGAATCTCAGCGAATATGTAATAGCTCTCGTCCAATTTCTGAAATTCTGATTGACTTGTTCAAATTAGTGATCATAGCAGAGGTGAAAACGAGCCTCATTTTGAGCCTGGTCAATTTACATAGCTACCCACCGAATGAAGGTATTAATTATTAACATTTAAATTTATCATTTATCAATTATTCAATTGTAAATTCATCAATTATACATATCAATTATGAATTTATCAATTATTAACATTTAAATTTATTAATATTTCAATTGATTAGACCTAAAATTGGATAATTTAATTATTTATTTCTAAACAGAATGGAAGATGGCGAATCGTCGTTTTAAGACACAATTCCAGTTGCATTTCAACAAATACATCAGCATGATGCAGCAAAATTTGAATATGACTGAAAATTTATATATAAGGGCTTGTGATCCGAAAGAGGGGGCTTGGGTTCGAAGTATTAAAATTGATTCTAATCACATTGACTTGGAGCAATGATTATTTTTATCAAAAAAATTTCAGATGAAAACTTCTATGAGATGGAGGGGCTTAAACACCTGACAATTTTTCGATATAAGCTGAATTCTTCGTTGTGCCCTTATCAGTCTTGCAGGAATATTTGGCAGAATAGAGCAAACAGATGTGACGCAAAAAAATACGACGCTATAACCGGCTGTTCAACACCTGAGGAATGCCTCGATTTGGGTACTGTGCGAGCATGCTTATTGGTGAGATAGTCCACAAAACAAAAAAAAAAGCATTCAACAGAGCATGCATGATCTTGTGGGAATGATAAGAATGAATTATAGTGCTTTTTCTTTTTCATGAAAAAAGAAAAATGGTCCCTACAAACTTCAATACATAAACTCAACGGAATACGGTTTTTTTGGAACTAATAACGAATGTCCAGGAGATGGTTCTATAATTGATAATCTGAATGGGACACATGCTGGATATGCTACATGTGCTTGTGGCTGTTATAAGAAGAATAATAAAATAAGTCTCTCAATTATGCAGAGCAGAGTGGAATCTAATATGTAAGTTGATAATTTCACGTAATCATCAGTTTTTTAGAGAAGTCTCAGAAACTAAGCGAGATAGAGCTATTTTTCCAAGAATCCTCTTATGTAATTCTTGGAATTCTCTTGACAAATTTCTTAGTTTCCGAGATATCTTTGAAAAACTGATGATAAAATGAAGATAAAATAAATATCTTCATAGTTGATTCAAATTTGATGGATTATCCTTTCGAAGGGTCATCACCGGTCTCCGGTTTATCCGCAAAGATAATATTCTGTATCTGCAACCAAGTGAAGGGAAATTGATGGCTAATGGTTATATTCGTGAAGATGAGGAGCGATGGTTACCAATTCCAGATGAGACTGACGGATCTCTTGTCGAGAAAATCGATGAAGATAATAACATATTTCTCCTTGACGATCTACGGCTGCCAGCAGGATGCGTTCTAACAGGTATTTCTAAAATATGGAAACAATCATTTTGAATTATTTAATTGAATGAAAATATTTTCAGGAATTGGATTCATGAGAGCAAATAGAGGATGGATGACTGGATTTGCCATTGAAATATTCGGCGTTTTGTTTGATTATGAGACGGGTCACTTAAATTCCACATTCAAATTTGGGGTATCCGTTTCAATCAAAGAGCCGAGGTAAGAATTCGCAGAATTCGCTTCGAATCGGCTACACGTGAACATTAAATTTCCAATTCACAGGCCAGCACTTCAGTTTGAACTGAATAATCCACTTGGAACAAAAGCAGTTAATCATCCGCATCCCAGTAACATGAATTACGTCCAACTCCAGCAATCATCTCTGAGAACTGATGTTGGACAATCAATGTTACCACTGTTTGATGCTGTTGGTGTCACGACCAATCCAGCATCACCATTAGGTGGAATTGGAATCTTTCATAAGAGAGTGAGGGGCTATGCTGGATTTATTTCACTCAGAGCTTATGGCATCGGGTATACGGAGTATTTGGAAATGTTCACAAAACAATTCAACTGCAAGTCGATCAATGATCGGAAACACTTAATCATGGATTTTTTAAAAAACTGATTATTTTGTGATGGTATTTGATTTTTTGCAGAATATAATAAACATGAAATCTTCAACATATTCGGCGAAGTCTATTTTTTCATCTATATTATCCCGTTTTGATTCTTTTCATTTCTGCCAAAATAAAAACATTTTCATTGAACAGCGAGTCTACTCGCGAGAAGTCGATTATCGAAACTCCATAAAAATCGTTGTATTTATTTTCCAAGTACATAAAAAATTCAATAAAAAAGAGCATTTACAATGGTTGAATTAGAATACAAAAATGAACATTGAAATTGTATTTTTCTGAGTCATTTCAACTATTGCTAGTTTTATAAATAAATCGTTGAAGGTGAACATATTTGTCAGTTTATAATATTTGCCATTTTTTTATTCTTTCTTCAATGCGTTTGATTTCTTTTCTCTTCGGAGTTCAAGCCATTCCTGGCACTTTTATAATCTTCGGAAATATCCATTGATGAACTGTTCTCAAACATCTTCATCGAATTGGAGTTCTTCTTCTTCTTTTCATTCGTGCTGCGACAAGCGCAGCTGGCTTTTAGCTCCAAGCTATACAGCCATCTTGGAAATAATGTGTTGTCATGACATCTGGATTAGAGCGGTAATTTCAAAATCATCCTTATCCCTTCAGATGACGAAGAAGGAGAGAAAGAAATTATGTCGATAATATATTCTGTTGCATCTCAAATTCTCATTTTAAAGAACAAAATATGCTGTAAATAGTGTGATTTATATTTCGAAATCATAATGTGTAAGATTAATTGTATCTTTGATGGTGAATAAAAATTTGGTGATGTTCTTGAGAATTCCAAAATGTTCAGAGAAAGCCAGGCTTCTAGCCTCCCAGGGAGGTAGAATTTTTTTATTGTTCTTTGAATAATCTTTCAATTTGTCAGAGGAGACTTTGGTGAGATCACAGCTCAAAAAAATGTGATCTATGTCCTGAATTTCGTATCCACATGGACAGCTACTATTTTCTTTCTTTTTGATCTTGTAAAGATATTCGCCCGTACATATGTGGTTGGCCCTTATTTTGTTGATAAGAGAAAGAGATCTCCTTGGTTTGCTCTATTTTCCATAAGAGTTCATAAGAAAGTGCTTTTTCTTTGAATTCCGATTTCATATCATTGTTGTGATTTAATTTTATCTCATTTTCTAAGTCTTTGTGAAACAACCTCTGGTTGTACTCAAATTCAATGATTTTACCGAAGCTTCTTGCTCGATTGGCTTCCTTGTCTGCTAATTCGTTTCCACTAATGCCCATATCGCCCGGACACTACCAGATCTCCACTAATCTGCCAGACGACTTTATTCTACTCAATAAAGATCTAATTTCCGAAATAAATTCGTGGGCTTAACTCTTCAAGCAGAACGAGTCTAATTTTGATCACACCCATTGCTTCAATTTCAAATATGCAGGCCCAAGTCTTCATCCTAAAATGCTTTATAATGTTCCGGGGTGTATTAATAACAGCTAAGCCTGCGAACTCTTCTGATTCGAGTCTGGAGCCATCCGTATGAAACACATCCAATTCTGCTCTAGATTCTCTCAATTTCGACTCAAAAGCATGAGCTTGTAATTGATTTCATTTAATTTTTCTCCCTAATTCCGTATCAATTATTATCGTGTCTAGTTGTGCTTTTAATGGATATTCGTAGCAGAGTAACAATTCTCTTCTCCTTAGTTTTTCGAAATTGATTTTATTATTAGTCCATATCAAAAACAAAAAGGAATTAGAGCATTTGAGAGTCAATTTTCGGGCTCTTCCTCTTTCCAAATATGTAAATTTAGGTGTTAAAGGGTTCTGTTTGTCACAGTACGCTTTAACTAGATAGCGGGTAGTTAGTTTTTCTACCCTTAATCTGTGAGATATCTGACCAGCAAGATCATAAAAAACGTTTATCGGTTTTGACGGATAATAACCTAAGACCACTCTTAGTGCAGAATTTAGTGTTCTCTCCAAAATTCCTTGAGACATCTTGCTCGCAGATGAGGAGCAGAAGCCGGCCCATTCAGCACGCGCGCGTATTAATGATTTGAGAATAAAGATGGCTGTTGATGGATGAATCCTATATACGTTTTTTGTTAAAGTTTTCAATATTGAAATAACTTTTAAGACATTCTGTCTTTGATGTTCATTAAAGGCTTTCCATGTCAGCTTAGAGTCAAATATGACACCTAAAACCCGATGTGTAAAAGATCTCAGAATTTCAATGTTTCTTAAATTGAGAGAAATGTTATTTGGAATGGAGCTTTTCCGACTGAATATCATAAACTTTGTTTTCCTTATGGAAATTTTCAAGCCCAATTCCGTAAACCAAGAGTCAAGACATTTTAATCCTTCATTTAGTTTGACTGCACATTCCTTAATGGAACTACTTTTGAAATATAAGGTCACATCGTTTGCAAACTGCTTTGACCAACAGAGATCTACATTTGAATTTATTTTCCTCGAATAGATGTTGAAGAGTAATAGACTGGTACTACTGCCTCGAGGTAAACCCTTGATTAAAGATCTAGATTCAATTAATTCTCCCAGATGGTAAAAATTGACTTCTCTCTTACCAATAATATTAGCTATTACATTAATTATTCTCCTTGGAAGTCTTAGTTCTTCAGTAGAACTTCCGGCAGAACATTATCATATGCTCCTTCGATGTCGACAAATACAGCAGCTATATGATCGTTGTTGGCAAAAGCATTCTTTATATCCATGGAAAAAGCCGCTACGTTATCCAAACAAGATTTTCCTTTCCTGAAACCAAACTGGGATTTAGGAATAACTGATTCCGTTTTCACAAAATACTGGCCTTTTGCCTTCTCTCTAATATCGGTGTCATTTAAATGGATACTGATAATAGAATGGTCGCTCTCCAAGACCCAATCCGCAACATTCCACGTACATTTTGAAGCAAGATCATTTGAAACAAGGGTCAAGTCAATGGCATCTGAAGAATTGCATCTTTTATCATAATGAGTATGGTCTCCATTATTAGTAATGTGGAAGTCAAACTTCGAAAGTGCCTTAAGAAAATACATACCGGAAGAATTACGTTTAGTGCTACCCCAGAATTCATTCTCCGTATTTAAGTCTCCTCCTAACAAAACTGGATTATCTTTGATGATAAGTTTAATTTCTTCAAACAGTTTGATCCATTTAGATTTATTGACGGTGAAATGAAGTGGTCTATATAAACTAAAAAAATATAGTAATTCATTCGTGTTTAGTTGAGTAACTATACTCACAACTTCAAATTCGTATTTGTTGAAAATTTCATGGTTTAAATCTACCGCATGGCAGGAGATCCTTTTGTTGATTGCAATCGCAACGCCTCCACCATTTGAGTTCGATGGTCTTTCCTTTCGATATAAGTTCATTCCAGTAATTCCGGAGTGACTGGATTCTCTCAACATTGCTTCTGATAGAAGAAGGATATCGAATTCCTTTGACAATTTTTGTGTGATAAGAGATTTTCCTCTGAGGCCTCTACAATTCCATTGCCCTATGGAGAGATGTTGAGAATTCATGATTGTATTATTGGTTGAATTTATTCCTCTCAAAAAGATTTATATTCTTCTTTATCTCTTTTTTTTTCTAGAAAATCGAACAGAGAGACAATATTTGTAATACTGAAAAGATTCCTGGAAAGATAGTAAAATTACAAGAATTGTTTATTGCTATCTTTCTATTTATTTAAGATAGGAGAAGTTGTAGAATGAGAAAATTCTTGAGATTCATTATTACTGCTATCCTTGAATATTGGATAGAAGTAGTTGTTGTGTTGAAATTGGAAAGGATACTCTTCAGCTGGGGACATTGCCCCTTCTTTGTTAGTGTTCATGGCACTCTCTGAACTGCTTTTTTTGTTTTTGATAGAATCATATTTTGGTTGGAAAGAATGAATGTGAGATGGAGAGGTAAGATTATCCCCAATAATCACTTTTAGAACCTCCTCGTTTGAAGGAGTGAACTGTGAAATTATTGCAGGATCCTCCTCATGGTCAGATTGATGGGGTTTCTCCTCTTCACGAAAAACCGAGAGGTTAATTTTCTCAGGATCATCTTTTTTGTAAAATACTTCATCGATTTTTTTTTTTGAATTTGTCTTCTTGTAGGCCTGGCCGCTTCTAGTTCCTTTTTCGCATTTCTTGCTGTAAGCAAGGGGGGGGGGGGGGGATATTCTCTTTTCCTTGGATTCTGGTGTTTAATCTGGACATGTTTGGATTAACTTTGTTGAGGATAAGAATCCAATCTTTTAAAGTAGGGGAAGATGGGACTTTCCATCCTTCTTCAGCTTTTTTCATTCTCAGGAGAAATTCTCTGGTAATTGCCATTGAGTTGAGCTGATTTTCTTTGATAATGTTCCCTGCTTCGATCTTACCTACATTCAAAAAGGCAGCTACTGTATTTGAAATCTTTGCTTGAAGTACGAAAATACATCTCTCGTCAAAGGATTTATGAGAACCTTGGCAAGAGGCACAACGAATATTTCCAGAGTCGCATGCAGAGGTGAGGTGATCCTCTCCGCAAGAGTTACATCTTGGCTTTACTCTACAATTCCAACCTTGGTGACCAATTCTTTGACAGTTGAAACACTCTTCAATCTGGGGGATGGAAGCCTCGATTTTAATCGGGTTCTTGAAGATTAAAAGTTCTTTCGGTAAAGCTTGGCCCTAGAAGGTAAATTTAACCGTGCTCATAGGAAAGGTCTTTTTCACCCCATTAACCATTTTAGTTTTTGTGAATCTTTCGATTTTAGTAATTACCAGTTCATTACCCTCCCAATCGATACCATTTCTGATTTTTCCTTCTGATAGATCTTCCTTAATTCCTTTGCTGATTCCCACACGAGAGACTTTAAAGTCAGGAATATAAGCACGCCAGTTTTCGTCAAGCCATTGAGATTGCTTTGCAACTAACTCGTGTAAGAAACTTGAATGAGATTAGATCCAATACTCTTAATTCTTTTGATGAATTTATCTCTTTTCCTCAACCTCATGCCGATTGCCATCGGATGGAGGTTACCGATGTTATGTTCCAATCTGGGTTTTTTTCCTCGAATAACCATATTGAGATCATTGTCTCTGAAAGTAATGTAAACAATGTAAGGGCCCTTACAGCTATCATCGTATCTGTTGGAGCTGGAGTTGGGACGTTGATCGTAAAGCGTATTATGAAGATCCTTGGAGCTATTCGTAGCTGTTTGATTATTCCCTAAAATCTTCTGACCATCTAAATCTCTTTTTCAAGATTCATGTTTCATTACATCCTCCGAATCACTAGATGAATCTTCGTGGGAGATGAGTTCTTTCACTTTTTGGAGCGGGTCTACCCAATCGTCAGGGGTTCCCGACCTTTTAGAGAAGTTAAAATTGGCGGGCTGATAGTTTCACAGAAATCCGGAGAGTATGAGAAAAAAGGCAGAGAAATAATAATAAGAATATAAGAGAACCTTTGGATGGACAATATAAGATAAAACGAGAGAAATAAAAGTATATAATAGATGTATAAAATCATAAAAAAAACTGAGTCAATGCTTTAATAGATGTTAATCAATCGCCATCTTCCAAACGAATCTCGAATTGGAGTTGAAGATTATTATGGAATCTAGTATGTGCCTCAACATTGGCATTAATTCCATGAATTGACCGTATCTTCAGACGTATGTTATGCGGCACAGCCGCAGCCACCATAATTGTGCAAATGCGTTCCGAGGTATGATAGCGCATGCCAGATAAAATATAAAAAACTATGGACCATATGCCAAAGCTGCGTTCAATCGGAGTGCGAATCCTAATTGGGGACTCATTATACAAAATTTGTTCCGGTATGACTGGATTTGGCAATGGAGTAAGTAAAAAGGGAAGATTGGGATAGCCAGCGTCTCCAACCAGAATTGCATCAAGGTATTGTCCATCCTCGAAATTAGTAGCAATGCGCGAGTTTTTGAAAAGAGTTGAGTCGTGCGTTGAACCTGACCATTTAGCAAATATATCAGTAAATTCTCAATCTGCATTGCAAATTGCTTGAACATTGATAGCAAAATATCCCTTACGTCCTCTGTACCGCTCAGCATGGGCTCCACTTGTAATGTGAACGTGCAAATTATCTAAGAACATAATGGTTAAGCCGATAAATTTTAAAAAACATACCGAGGGATTCTTTTCTCACGCGTTTGCAATCAAGAGTTCCAACAACGCATGGCATTGCAGCCTTTGTGAAAAATTTATCTTGGGATGAACGAGTTTCCTCAGGTGCAGTATGGCATTAAATCGACCTCAGAAGAATTGAATATTGTTGCTAGTTTTTTGATATCAATCCTTCAACTCGATTATCTACTTCGCATTGTCGTGGGAAGAATATTACTGACAGAATGCTCTACTTTATAGATGTTTGTCAAAAATAATGTGTACTTTCTGTAATTTTTTTAAACATCTCCTATGTGAGTTTTCTACGGAAAGCTTCATTCTCTTCGAAAAAACCAGGCGTGCCATGTGCATTGTTGGGTCTGACCCTCTGGTCTCCGTTGACGAAGCTGTTAGCAATGCATGCGCACTATTATATCGAGGGCATGCAGCCGATAAAAAAGGAAAATTCTTCGGTAAAGTAGATTTTTCTTAATATGGTCAGTCAAATTTATTTAATAATAATTGAACAATTAACCCTTAAACAACAAAAACTATATAACAGTAATTTTCAAACAAATTCCAAATGATCGTATGATTGCCAACGGAGACTGCCTAACTTTTGCTGTTAATCTAATTTGTGAAGGTACGCGATAGCGTACGGGCCAAGTATATGTTTGTAGATCCGAACGCTGAGCGTATTATTCCCTACTGAGCTTCCCCTTCACTATTCATAATACTACAGTATGATCTTTCTAGAGTCCATTATTTGCTATCTATACAAATTATTATTATTATTATAGATGATAGTATTATTTTTATCCTCATTTTCATTATTATTATCACTCCTGTCTGAACAGTTTTATTATTATGACACAATTTATGAAACCAATTTCTTCTCATAATTTCCATCCTATTCCGAATGGGAGAGAGCAGTTGCAACCACTTACTATTTGTGGCCGCTGCATCTTTTCGGAAAATAACTCCTTAACGAAGCAGCTCCAAAATGCGACTATGATAAAGATACACGATTGTCTTTTCCTACCAAAATGGAATATTTGTTTTTTATATGAATTAATGAATAATAAATATTATTAATTAATATGGAATTACCAGGGAACCCCTTGTATAATGAATCAATTTCTAATCTTTATCATTATGATAATGAAGATTCTGATTTGAAGAAGAAACGATGAAATCTGGGGAGAAGAACTGAGACTAAAGTTTCAGTAAAAATTAACAAAAAAAAGGTTCTGTAAAAAACACGGCCAAGTACATGTTTGTATTCCTCAGAACTCCTCTTTGAAAGGGAAATGAAATAATTTGAAACAGGCAAGTTTACAAAGAGTTTGAACTATTCTGCGATAATTACTAGGAAAAACAATCGGATTTCGGTGGAAAATTATTCGTAGGAAAAATAAAAAACTTGGCCTTCTCGGATTTGAAATCATTGATAAAAATCGAGAAGGCCAAATTTTTTTCTTTTTCCTACGAATAATTTTCCGCCAGATCGGATGTTTTTTCTTAGCAATTATCGCAGAATAGTTCAAACTGTTTGTGAACTCGGCTATTCCAAATTATCTCATTTTTTGCTTCCAAATGGAAGCTTAACAATCGTGAAATTTTTCGATCTGGATTTTTCTGTTGCAAATGACTCTACATGATGTGGAGAGTCAGAAAATGATATTTAGAAAAAAATTCTGTGTGTATGTGTGTGTGTATGTATGTATGTATGCCTGTATGTGTGTTTTTTTATACTTGAAAACGGTAAAACTTCAACCTGGGAATCTCATATTTTTACTGTACATTTGTCAAGATGAATGTTTTCTTTTGAGACCTTGTTGCTCGGAATTCATTCAGTATTTTTTGAGATATTATGAATTTTTGATTTTTGAACAAAAAATAATTTCTCAAAAATTTCTCCACTGATTTCGTACAGATTAATTTATAACATTCCATATCATATTCTATAACTGTGTGAATTTTTCAGATTTTTCGAATACTTGGTTTTTAAGTTATCTTGAGTTTTCTATAGTTTTTCATGAAAAATGATGTTGCTTCCATAACAACCAGAACAATTAAGACAGAAACTTGAAATTTTACTCATATATCTTCTGAATCTACTGCTTGGGATTATTATTGGACAATGTTGGAGAAACATTTTTTAAGATATGAGTGATTTTTCCAAAATTGGAATTTTCTTATTTTTGAAAAATTTAGAATAAGTTCTGTATCGATTTCTTCCAAATTGAGGAAGAATATTTAGATATTATATTATCTAGCTGTGTAAATTTTTTCAGATTCCCTTCGTGGTTACTTTTTGTGTTATTCCGATTTTACTAATTTTGCATGAAGAATGTCCTTTTTTCGATGAAAAATCTCGATAAAGACCGAAGTGGGAACAATGGGAGCTTCGAATTTCACTTATACATTCATCATGCCTATGTACGGCTCGATATTATTACTGAGTAATATTGATTGAACGTTATTTTTGAATATTGGTAATTTTTTAAAATTTCAATTTTGCGAATTATCTCAAATTTCACAATAAATCCTCAAGTAATCCCATACAGATCGATTCACAACATTTGATATCATATTCTCTAACTGCGTTAATTTCCCCAGATTTTTCTAATACAGTCGAGTCTCGTTATGAACCCGCGTATAGGGGTGTAGGGGAATATAATTCTAAGAATTGGCGTACCCCCATACTGTGTTAAATTAACTCTACTTTTTACCGTTCGACTCACCTACAGTTACCTGCAAAACCTGATCCTAGTCTTGAACCTTCAACTTCTGATACTATTTCAAATTCTGATACTCCTTCATTTTCTAATTCTCTTTCCTTCATTGGTAGTTCCTTTGATATATTGTATGATGAATT
>OY751423.1:944624-997124 GCA_963565655.1 Aleiodes testaceus
CGAGAGAATATTCTCGTAGTTTAAAGTGCATGAATATTTCATTGTTTTTACTACTATTTTTTTCTCAGTGAATCACATATACATACCAATCTGATCATAACTCAAAGCATTATTGGAAAAAAAATTAATTTCGTCTGGATTTGAGATGAAAAATTGTTTGCCGAACGCCCTGAGTATATGACTGGTAGCTATTAAAAATTGAGTATTATTCAATTGACGATTGTTGTAAAATTCCCAAGCTCTTGTGAAGATATTACTTCGTACATTATGACGACGTTCTTGTGGACGACGTACATCTCTGCCTTCACTGATCGTCTGCAATTCAATTTTCATAGTTTTTTGTAATTTCATTAAAAGTTCCAGAACAAAACAAAAGTTGATCTATAATTACTGGGAATAATTATCCATAAGAGCATGAAGGGAGAGAATTATCTACGTGTAAATTCCCATATCTTTGGACGACGAGTGAATTGGAATCTTAAAACTCTATGATATGCTTCGATTGGATTGTTAGTCCGTTTATTCAATCCAAAAACTGAGAAATTCGCAGGTTCCACGATTTTTATCCACCATCGTTGATAATATTTTAGAAATTCGTCATAAAATAATAACAAGTCTTTGTCAGCGCTGGATTTGAGCTTTATATAAACTTGTATAATCTCTGTAGGTAGAAGTAGAGCCAATCCCATAATTTTTCGAATGAAAAGCAAACCACGAGGCCATTTTTCTATCAGTTTGTAGATTTTTTTTCCATGTAATTTGATAAGTTTTCTGGTTAAACACTGCAAAAAAACATATATCTTTGTAGTTGTAAAGAATACAATGTCGTTGAAGGAGATATATACCTGACAGTAATGAAAAAAGCAGCGAATAATTCTAGATTCAGGAGAAATCATCCTAATTGCTGAACTCAAAGATTGCTCAAAATCTATCGTGAATGTCCTAGGTAACCAGTTATTTGCTATTATAGTTTGGAAATATTGTAATATTAATAGATATGCTGCTGTTGTTTTTTTGGTCAAGATTGCCTAAGCAATTGGTTGACACTGCGAAAAAAATTATAACATTATAACAAAATATATAATTAAATGATTAAATATATAATTATATGTGAAAATTTCAAGAAAGTTTAATACAGAGTAAAAAGGAGGTTAAAAATAAGAAATTAGTCTATTTTTTAATTGAAATTCATACCGTTCCTTGAATTTCACCCATTATGGTTAGTAATTGATGAATTTTGAGAAGTCGTGGACACACTTGAAACGTAGCATCAAGATAGATATGTTCAACCCGAAGTGCTTTCACATGCTCAATATCAAGAAATAACAAAGAATAGGAATTATCAATAGCTTGCAGCATCTTGGCAGTCAGAATTCCATTACCGTAATTAGTGTGTTTTTCCCTCCATGTCTCACTATTAATTGAATTTCCATATTCGGGAATATTTAACAATTATGGAATCCATTTACCAATTGTAATACTTACGTGCTTGCCAATTTTTCATAAATGATTCTCAAACTTCCTAAAGTTTTCATAACTTCAGCCCGCAGTAATTCTTCAAATTCATACATATCGGCATACTTGGCCTGTTCAATACATGTATGATTTTTCAATAGAGTCCATTATCCTGAAGGTCCTAGACTGGCTCTTGCACTATATTTTTGAATCCTTTTTTTTTTGCATATGAAATACCTGAAGGTAAGAATTATTCTATATAATGGTAGATGGAACTTTTTTTTTTTCTTTATATCATTTAACGTTGCGTTTTCGACACCTTAGGATTGGCGTATTTAACAACTGATCAAGTACTTTTTGTACTGGTTAGATCTCACCAGTGTCACCGGCGGGGATCGAACCCGAGCCTACCGCGTGTGATACATGAAACTAATTATAATTTTTTTTAAATCAAATATTTTACATCAACACTTTTTAAATCTCATACTTGATATTAGTTGCTGAGTTGGTGCTATTGATTTAATAAAAGTAGTCTTCATGACGGATAATTTTATCCTGTTTTTTTTAATGGTGAAACATGTTCATGTTCATGTTCTATACGTTTTATAATAATACTGTGAGGAATATAGCTTCTGAAAGTGATCAGTAAAATGACTAGTAATGCCTTGGCCGGAGATGATTTAGATTAGAATAGTGCGACATCCCATGTAGGGTTTTACAATCGGCCGAAGTGTGGGCCATTGCCGGCTGCCATGTACCCAGTCATGGCACATCGATGGCAGCCATAGTCGTCCCAATCCTGGTATGTGCCCGGATGATTACTTTGGTCCATGATTGGATTTCAGTTTTGGGCCAAGATTGGCCTCGAGTTACGGGCCGCAACTGGGATCAAGTTTTGGCCCAATGAATTGATGCCATGAGTCGCGGACAGTTTTGGCCCGTGAATGTGCACAAGACTGGCCCATCGATGAAATAATATAATATCCGTTGATTGCCAGAAAAGAGATCCATATTTATTATAATCCATTCTACTAATAAAATACATAATACTAATATTATTTTTCTATTTTTGAATAGACATTGGAGAAAAAAAAACAAAAAAAGCAATTCACGTGGGTTTCTCACGATTTTTTCGTTCTCCCTCTCGATTACCAGCTCCCGAGAGCCATTTTCCCACTCTTGAGATAATTGAGACGGGATCTTTCGCATCCCCGAATTTTTCCACGATGCAATCTGAAAAAAAAAATTGAATTAAACACAGAAAATTGATTATTCAAATTAATCTGATAATATCCCATTAATAACATACCTTGGACACAGTTCAATGTTAGTGTATCGCTGAGATTCATCTCCCCTTGTCCATGAATCTTCCGAATCACCCGTTCCTGAAAAATTCATAATATATATTACAATATTCATCCAGGTCCCATTTTGCTCCACTCTCTCCTATGCATTATCTCCCATATGATTCTTAAATTAATCTACAATAGATTTAAAAATTTGATAAATAAAATCGAACAAAGAAAAACTTCAATTAGTGATAGAAATGAAAAAAGTAGATTAACTTACTTGTGCGTGATAAAACAGTGGCGATGAATGACTCCCATCTCTTTTGCAGTGAAACACGATCCATTGTCCACTGTTCAATTTTTTCATATTCACCTTTCGGTGGAAAAAAAACAGAAACACTGCCCCTCTTCTTCGAAAACACACTATCCTTGACTCAAACTTATTGTTCCAAACAAACGAAATTGTCACTTTTTTTACACTTGAAATTTGGAGATCTGTCTCCATCAACGCGTCTCGAACGACTGATAGAGTTTAATACTTGCAAACAACTGAAAATATCAGTTTAAACTGCGAGAGAAATATTATTTTATTGTCCCTTTCTTTGTGAACACACGCACACAGACGCGCATGCCTACACGCACACACTACTACCAGTGTCCATCAACGCTGAGATGTGTTGTTTTCCTCGTTTTTTTTTCTTCCTTTCCTTTCAATGTTATTAACCAGCGTAAACACCCAAATGTGAACACCTGAAAAACGCACGTCAAAAGAAATGTAAACATTGAAGAGTTTTTTACTATTGCTGGATAATGGTCAAATAGAAGGAATAAAAATGCGAAATATAAAAAATAAATTGTCTATTGACATATTCGGTTAAACTACCATTTGCACTATTTCCACTATCACTTACGTCACTAATTTTGTCCACATTTTCAGGAAAATTAACTTTTTCGGCTATCTGAACGTCAGAATTTTCCATTAAGCCGGCATTTTCCTCGTCAGGTAAATTTTGCTCACTGTACACAACATTATTAGTCTGTTTGTCACCTATTCGACAAGGAATAGCCCGTTTCTTCAACAAACGAGTTTTTTTTCAACTCGGTAATAGCTATTGGGCATCTTTATAGTCGCGCAAGAGATCTTCACTTATTGAGTTGCTGGCCAAAACTAAAGGAATTAGATACGTGTGGATGTATCATTCTCACGCACCCACATACACGTATCTAATGTCTCATTTTTTTCTTCTCGTCAAAACAATGGGTATACACAAATACAAATTCGAAAAATATGGGAATTATCTTGCCAACCGCTCTCATAGCTAATGTTTCTTTTCGTTCTTCATTTTATGGAAAGAGAAAGAAACAAATTACAAAAAAAAATGAAGAATAAATTTCAAAAAATCAGATCACCGGCATATAGCTGGGGATCGTTAATGGGCCAAGATTGGTGAAATTTGCCTGGCCGATCATCAGTTCCCACATATGGGTCAAGGGATGGTTCGCGGCAGGCGAAAAGATATTTTTCTCATACAACCGGTATCCTAGAAATGACCAAAGACGGGCCAAGCATGGCAAAATATCCTTGGCATGCCATTCTTGGACCAGGCATTGGCCCTGAGACCTGGCGTTTCCTACATGGGATGCAGAGATCGCTCCTAAACACTGACGAAGAAGTCCACAGAGGGCGAAAAACTTACCTGCTAGAGAGTGGGGATTTCCTCATAATTTTTTCTGCGCACACCTTGATCCACCCCTTTTTTCACGCCAATATTTCTTATGAGAAATTTTCTTTTGACAACTTCTCATTTCACTAATTATTATTATACATCCAATGGAAAGATCAGAGCCAGTACCATCAAATTTTAGATAAAGTTGCACTTGAATTCGATGATTAAACTCTTTATTATATCACCAGTTTTAGACTACGAATGAAATTTGAATATCTAAAAAGTTGTTTGACCATCATTCAAATTTCCAATAGATAATTGAAGAATTGTTTCAAATAAGATGAAATGAAAAAATAATTAATATGCATGTTGTTTGATATCATCAACAGTTTGTAAGGTGTCGTAATTAATTTCCTTTACAATTTTTGCGAAACGAATCGAATTGATTCAATAAAATTCAGATATGGTTGATCAATAACCATTAACAGACATACACATTCATAAACGAAATCACTGGAGAAAAAATTTGATGTTGTCCAGAATGAAGGGAATGAAGTAAAAAATAACATCTTAAGTTACGTGACAAAAGAAGAGAGAAAAGAAACTTTTTTTTTAATATGTTCCGGATCTATTGCACAACTGTAGGCATTAATACTGATTTTCAATTGAAAATTCGGTTGAGAAGGTGAAAATTTGGAATTAGAACATATTGAAATTTTTATGGACGATTTTTTTGGGATTTTTCAGAGAAAATTTTTTAAAGGTTACACCAGTCATAGCCTGTGAGCAGAGTAGCCTGTAACCGTGCTCACCTGTTATTCTCAACATCTTGTGGAATAGTATTTACAGTCAATGACAATGAGGTTGGACAATGTG
This sequence comes from Aleiodes testaceus, assembly GCA_963565655.1. NCBI lineage: Eukaryota > Metazoa > Arthropoda > Insecta > Hymenoptera > Braconidae > Aleiodes > Aleiodes testaceus. The sequence goes on from OY751423.1 coordinate 949,912, forward strand.
GTGTTAGTAAAATTGATCACGTCGTAATGTCAGCGCCAAATTTAAAGTATATTTAAATAATAAGAATCAGAGCAAAACGGGCAATAACAGATAAATAAAATTATCAAATTGAAATTATGTCATGAAAATATCATCAGGCTCGTACCTTCTTTTTAACATATCACATTGATCTTTTCTTGGGCTTAATACTACATAAAGCTTAATAAGTTTCGCCTTTTTTTTAAATTGAAGTTGGTTTTTTTTTTCTTTCAATGATCATATTTCAACTAGCATAGGTGTAATTCAGAATACAATATTTTAATAACGAAATTTCGTTTCATTAAATTCAGAAGAAATATTTTTTTCAGGTTCTTATAACGTTATGAACTACTGCTCTGCAGATTTCACATGTATATTCTCTCTGCTGCGTTGTTGATGAAGCGCACAATGTTACATAACAGTCATTACAAACAATACAGTGTTGACAAGGGAGGTATGTAATTGATGGCTCTGCTGCTTTACAAATTACACATTCAGGCTCATTGTTCTCTTGAGCTGCTTGAACTTCGGCTAATACTTGTCTCATTTGTTCTTGTGTTAGGTTCTCATGAGAAACTTGTGGTCCATCGTCAGCTTCATTTCTCATTTGCCAGTTTAAAAGGAAACCATAATCATCTTCAGGAACGCGGAAAATTGGATCATCTAAAATACAATATAAAAGTACAATTAGTTCAGAAAATTAGAAAAAGAAATAAATTGCGTGAAATAATCATTACCAGGATCGATATTATCACGCTGCATGGGCACTGGAACTCGTGGTCTTTGAGCATTTGGGCTGAATTCTTGAAGGAATTCCAGAAGAGTCCTCGCAACTGTTCCATTACCATATATCGACGGCAATGATGCTTTTAATGAAAATGAAGAAAAGGGCTTTAATCATTATGGAAAGAATAATTAAATTTTCAATAAAAACATATCCAAAATATACCTCGAATTTCATGACCATCACCCAGCAAAAGATGAAAATTATTCGGAAAATAATTACTAAATACAATGGTATCGTCACAGGATTCTTTTAATGAAAATGATGCAGTTTGAAGAAACGTTAAATAATTAGGGGAATCATTCTTCAAGGTATTCCATTGACGCCGCATTGAGATAACAAGAGGGGGTGAGTGCTGAATTTACCAATCAGGTACAAGAATGCACAACAATGGCGTGAGGCCGTCACTGTTGTTCTCAATCATCCCACGAAAGCTATACTAAAGGGGGAGCAAAAAAAGGCAAAATCCAAAACAAAAAGATTACGATGCAAAAAAAATTGCAAGAAGGGAACCGAATAGGTTCCCTCATTGCAATTATTTTTGCGTCGTAATCTCTTTGTTTTGGATTTTGCCTTTTTTTGCTCCCCCAATATTTTGATTGAAATATTTGCTAAGTGTACAGAACGTTTCAAACGTGCACATGGCGCCTCTTTTTTCATTTTTGATAATTTGTCGGCCCATATCGCTTTTATTTTTGCGTAATTGTAAATTTATTTATAGGTGAATTTCCATGTTGATTTTTTAGTAATGATATTTCCCGGCTTAAGAGAGATAAAATTTTTTTTGTCATTACTTTTATGATAGATCTAATTTTTTTCAATAAACAAGGTGTTAATGAAAATTTATCTATCTCGTTTCGATTGTAAGTTATTAGGAAAAAACTGAATTCGAAAGGATTGAACTGATCAATGTTACGAATTTACCGCTTTCTCCCTTTAAACAGTGATGCCAACATCGGATCATCATTTCTTCGAGTCGAGTCTGTCGCGTGAATATCATGAGTCATTGTTGGCAATGCTGCAACGAAATGTCTCATAGACTTCTTATTTTACACAAAAACGTCGGGAAGGGGCGTGGCTCATATCAAAATGATTATTTTTTGAACATCTGCATTGTTTTTCAGCAATCTGAATATTGATTCTTCAATAGAATCTTAAAATTGACAGAAGATAATTTTTTGCAGCAGGTAATAATGCGTAATTCAAAAATAGAAAGGAACCGTCTAATCGTAAATGTTAATATAAGCGCTTGCCCGATTTTCAACGTGCAAATGGCGCAAAACGCTACCGCGTTTTTTGATGTTGAAACAAAAACGGGCGCACCACGTGCATTTCTTGTCAATAGTCAAATTTCGGAGCTGCTTCTTTTAGATGAACAGGTAAAAAAATACATACATTGAGATTTTCTAGAGACCCTAGACTAGATTCAATGAAATGTTTATCGCCCCCCCCCCCCCCCCCCCCATCTATATTTCTTTTTTTTGAGTCAGAATTTTGTTCTTTACGGAATTCGCGCATCATTTTTTGCCAACTCAATAAATTTGGAATTTTCTAATCTTTTCCTAACCGAACAACACCTTTTGAATGTGCACATGGCGCTTTTATCTTATTATTCTTAATAATGTGGTAGCCCAATTGAAAGTAATCCACCATTGACCACCGGCGAACGACCAAGCTATAAAAAAAAATCCAAAGCAGAAAAACGTTTGTTACCCACTATCTATAAGGAGCTTTTAAGTAGTCATATTTTTTCACCAAAATCCTATTCGTAGAACATGTGTCCATACTTTCTAAGGCCATTCTTTGTAAAATCTTATTTTCGACAAAAATATACTCAACCTTCTATTCCGCTCCACTGCTGATATAATTTTCATTGTTTGATAGTTAATTGTTTAGTCATTATCAAATAAATTACATTAACAACGTAAATAATTGAATTTGTCATAAGAAAATTATGCCATCCATTTGGTGGTGATCGTTGTACAGTTTCAATTATTTGTCAGTTAATTGTTTAATTATTATCAAATAAATTAGATTAACAACGAAAGTTAACCAACTTCCGTTGGCAATTATACCATCTTTTGCGATTTGTGTGGAGATCATTGTTATATAGTTCTTAGTGTTTGGTAGTCAATTGTTTCATTATTACCAAATAAATTAGATTAACAACCAAAGTTGGAGCGGAGAGACTAGTACTTGGTCCCCTTATTGCAATTATTTTTGTGTCGTAATATTTTTTACTTTGGATTTTGTCTTCCTTCGCTCCCTTTATACAATCGTTTGCAATTTGTGTGTAATTGTTACATAGTTCTTATTGTTTGGTAGTCAATTGTTTAATCATTATTAAATCAATTAGATTAACAACGAAAGATAGCCAACATTCGTTGGTCCCCCTTATAAGAGGGTTGAAAGTTAATCAACATTGATAAGTTTTCAGTGAAGAATATTCCTTAGAGAACGAACTTCAAAGTTGCTCTGAGGCTCCGGATTGTTGTATTTCCACTAGCAACTACTGGTAAAATATGGGTTTTTAAGAGAGTTGACGTGGTAGTAAAGGTTTCTGTCAGTGTTTCCAATGATGGAGTGGCTTGCCCTGATTCTAATGTTATTGCTGGAAAGGTCGTTACTGATGAATCAAGGGGAAATGACGACTCGTATGCTGTTCTAGTATTTGCCAGAATATTCTCTGTCAGTGGTTCAATTGAAGTTGATGTGGTTGATGGTTTTGCTGTTGCAAATATCTTCTTCATTGTTGATGTTATAGTTATGTAACGTGTAATTATTTTTGAGTCGTAATCTTTTTGTTTTGGATTTTGTCTTTTTTTGCTCCCCCAATATTTTGATTGGAATACTGGCTAACCATACAGAACGTTTTAAACGTGCATATGGCGCCTTCTTTTTTATTTTTCATAATTTGGCGGCCAATATCGCGTTTTTTTTCGTAATTTCAAATTTATTTATAGCTAAATTATCATGTTAACTTCTTAGTGATGATATTTCCGGTATTAAGAGAGATAGCAGTTTTTTTGTCATAACTTTTATGATAGATCTTATTTTTCTCAATATAAAAAGGTGTTACTGAAAAATTTTCTATCTCGTTTTGATCCTGAGTTATTAGAGAAGAACCGAATTTAAAAGGATCAAATCGATCAATGTTACGAATTTACCGCTTTTTCCCTTTAAACAATGATACCAATATAGGATCATCATCTCTTCGAGTCGAGTCTGTCGCGTGAATATCATGAGTCATTGCTGCCAACGCTGCAACGAAATGTCTCACGGACTCTTCATTTTACACAAAAACGTCGGGAAGAGGCGTGGCTTACATTTAAATCATTATTTTTTGAACATGTGCATTGTTTTTCAGTAATTTGAATATTGATTCTTGAATAGAATCTTAGAACGGACATATGATCATTTTTTCGGCAAGAAATAATGGGTAATTAAAAAAAAAATCGTCTAATCGTAAATGTAAATTATAAGCGCTTGCACGATTTTCAACGTGTCATGGCGCAAAACGCTACCGCGTTTCTTGATTGCTACATTTAATTTCTCAAATCCAACAATCCAAAGACTTTTATTTTCTCCACAGAACATTTACATCACATTTATCGAACAAATCAGGGTCATGTTACACACACACACCGGAATGAATGATCAATTATACTTGCTAATATGTATCCACAATTGAAAAAATTGTTAAGAAGTTTGAAGCCTAAATTTATCAAAAAACGCAGTAGCGTTTTGCGCCATTGCACGTTGAAAATCGTGCAAACGCTTATAATTTACATTTACGATTAGACGTTTTTTTAATTTTTTTCTAATACCCATTATTTCTTGCCGAAAAAATTATCATATGTCCGTTTTGAGGTTCTATTGAAGAATCAATATTCAAATTACTGGAAAACAATGCACATGTTTAGAAAATAATGATTTAAATATAAGCCACGTCCCTTCCCGACATTTTTGTGTAAAATGAAGTGTCCGAGAGACATTTCGTTGCAGCGTTAACAACAATGACTCATGATATTCACGCGACAGACTCGACTCGAAGAGATTGTTGAATCTTTTTAGTAAATAATAATGAACTCCATGATAGTAATATTTAATTAATGATGCAATACTTTAATTGATGAAATGATTTACAAAGATGAAAATAGAATTTTAACGTGTACTTCCATTATTCCCGAATGTCGCGACGAAAAATTGAGTGCTGTCTCTTTGAGAACTGATTTGCATATTTGATGACCTATCGATAAATTAGGATTTGATCTCAATTGACATACTCATCAACAGAGATGATGATCCTATGTTGGTTTCATTGCTTAACGGAAAAAGACGGTAAATTCGTAACATTGATCGATTCGATCCTTCTAAATTCGGTTCTCTAATAACTCAAAATCGAAACGAGATAAAGAAATTTTCTTTAACACCGTTTTTATTGAGGAAAATAAGATCCATCATGAAAGTAATGACAAAAGAAAATCTATCTCTCTTAATACTAGAAATATCATGACTAGAAAATTAACATGATAATTAAGCTATAAATAAATTTGAAATTACGCAGAAAAAACGCGATATGGGCCGAAAAATCATCAAAAATGAGAAAGAACGCGCCATGTGCACATTCAAAACGTTCTGTATAATTAGTCAGTATTATTCAAAATATTGGGGGGAGCAAAAAAAGACAAAATCCAAAACGAAGAGATTACGACGCAAAAATAATTGCAATAAGGGAATCAAATACTAGTCTCTTTATTTGCAATTGCTGCCATAGGGGAGGGGAGATATGTCTTTCTAAGAAGAGCAGCACCAAACTTCGACTATTGATAAAAATGTACATGGCGCGCTCGTTGAAAAAAAAAAACTTAGGCATTCCGTGGAGACTATACTGAATGTTGGAAAAAACGGGCGCGATAATCGCATTCCTATCAATAGTCGAATTTTGGAGCTGCTCTTCTTAGAAGGACATAACTCCCCTCCCCTATTCCAGTAATTGCAAATGAAGAGACTAGTACTTGATTCCTTTATTTCAATCATTCTTGCGTTGTAATCTCTCCGTTTTGGATTCTGTCTTTCTTTGCCCCCCCCCCCTCCCAATTTTTTGAATAATACTGACTAATTATACAGAAAGTTTTGAACGTGCACTTGGCACGTTCTTTTCCATTTCTAATGATTTGTCGGCGTATATTACTATTAAAAATATTAGTACTTGTGAAAATATTATTTTTTGTTAATCATTGTTGAACGTGGTTGAAAAACTCACTGCTTTTTTTTTGCCGACAATCATTATCGCGCCAATTATACAAAAAAAGCAAAGTAAACAGAAAAAATATATTACACAATCAATATTAAAAATTTTCAATTTTTGTTCAGAACGATTAGGGGACAGGGCGTCTCATACGAGTCCTTTCCATGTTGCCTGGACCATTACACAATGGCCATTTGAGTGCACGACAATGTCGTTAATCTTGCTCACTGATTCTCGCAGCACAGATGTGACACATCCTCAAATGTCTGCACTGTCGAGCCATAATATCCACTGGTTGATTGTTACATACTTGACACTGCCAGTCATATGGATTCAGTACATTCCCAGTTTCGACAATACAGACCATTTCAGAAGTTATGGCTCTCCCATGGCAACCTGGACATTGCAGCATGTCATCCAGACCCCGTTCGCTCTCTGACACTCCTGACAAATGGCAACACAATTGCACGGGCGAGAGACTACACTGAGAGAAAAAACCTAGTAAAATTGATTAAATGATTTATTTCAATAGTGCTTAAAAAATGTTTTTTTTCAAGCGACTAAAAATTTGTTCAATCTGATGCATTTACTAGAATCAATAATTATTTTGATTGTTGGAAACAGATATTTATTTGAAACTACTAGAACAAATAGTCAACTAGGTAAATTTCGTAAAAATGACAAAGGAAATTAATTGTTGGGAGAAATCATTCGTTCAAAACATGAAATATTCGTTTCAGCACCGATTTCATAATTCTTACTAGATTTTTTCTCTCAGTGTACCATAATCTTTTGCTCTGTACACCTCACACACTGCCAATCATAATAATTTTCGAAATTCAGCAGTTCCGCTTCCTCGTCTGCAGGTAATGGTGGCTCCCCAGCAATTTCTTGCCCATCGATATTATTCTCTGCTCCAATTACTCTTCCTTGTTGTTCTTGTACTAGTCTCTTCAAATCGTCAACATTGACTTCAACCAATAATGAATTATGATGGGGCATTGACCTAGTAAAATCCCCTTTGACATTTTCATTTTCGACTCGTTCTGCAGGCTGTATTAGCTCGAATACGTCATCAACGAATTAACGTTGATAGATCAATAATTCGATGAATGGAGCAGCAATGTTTGCTGCAATTATCAAAAATCTTGTTGGGCTGATTAGGTTTCTGTGTAGATTTCGTCATAGTAGCCGTAACAACGGTCGCTCGATGCATGAATTGACCCTGGTAGTTGTTGTTATATGATTAGCATGGGGTGAGCCCTGTCGAAGTCTATCCATATCGTTGTCAACTTGAAAAATAGCCAGAAGTTAAGTTCAGCATCACCATGAGACGTGTCACGAATGTTCCAGGGGACTGCTAGCGCGACGTCACTCAAGAGAGCAAATTTTTCATGGAGAGATATTCTGTGAGGACCTATTCCTCTGAGAAAATTATTATTAACCCAAAGCAGTAATGGCTGGGAAATTCCGGCTAGACCTTCCCTCTCGATGGAGTGGCTCAGCCAATTGGACCATATCTTGAATCGACTCTCCCAGCAGCAACAACCAAGTGAGTAGTTTCTGTGAAATTATCAAATGATCATTATTTTGGAGACTCGAACCGGGAATACCTTGAGCTTGATGCGATACAACAAGACCTACTTGATGAAATGGAGTAATAATTTCAATGTCATTGCCCCACGCATTGTGGATAGCTCTTTGCAGTCTCCAATCTCAATTTGTAAGAAAAAATCGCGGATTTATCCTTGGAATGAGCTGCGTCTTGCTCCACGTCATTGTGTCTGTCCAAATATCCACAGATATTTGATTCAACAATCCTCATCCAATTGAGAATGCCTTCCTTTAATGGAGAATTGTGGCTGAGAGAACACCAATAGTTCCAGCGATATTTGGTTTCATGAGCGTAGTGCAGGGCGGGACTAGTTGATCATAGGGGCAAGTTGTGAAATCGAAATATCTCGAAAACTACGTAACTTATAACAAAAGTTTGCATAGTGAGAAGGAGGGGTTACGGGAGGAGAACACATCGCATGTCGCACATCGCAATGTCAATTACCCTCCGGCGTTCAGTCTTATTGACAGAGCGCTTTGTTTCTTCTTTTTTTTTCGTTAAAAAAACAGGTTTTCATATTTTTCTTTCCACACTCGGACGAAAACACTTTTTCGTGGTCACCCAAGTATTTAAATATTATTCGATTATTGCTCTTTCAATTGTATATGGTTCTTTATTTTTAACTCCCACCGTTTTTTTATGAACTAACTTTTAATTTGTTGCCTCGACTCTCGTCTGAGCCGTCGTAGAGGCAAGACGTGTTTTGTTTCACGCTCCGGTAAATCTAAGTAATAACAGTTTGAAGGAGTGCGCGTCAAGTGAAACTGTATGCTCTTGAATACTATACAAGGTAGCCCAATTGGGCTGCTTCTCGTCCTAGCAGTAATATGGAAAATATGCAGGGACCTTCAGGAACAAGTAGTTCCAATCAACAGAACAACCAGAAATCACAGAATCGAGGACCTCAGACACACAGACTGAATTCAACAGCCGCAACAGTACCTGAAGGTGACTGTGTATCCAGAAAATGAGGCATTGTCATGAACACGTTCCAAGGAACACCTATCAAAGATTATGCCAGTGCAGTTGGAAATTTTATTGGGCCAGAAAATATACGAATGATTGGGAGATTTACAGGTCATCAAGTTATTATGTACGTAGCAACGCAAGAACTTATAGACAAACTCACCTCAACTGAGACAGTAATCACAATTGACAACAACAGATTAATTATGAAGCCTCTAAGAGCCAGGAGCAGGCGTATAATTCTTCCCAACAGTTATCGAAAAATCGATTAAGGATTTAAAAATTAACGTAATGTCAAAAGTTTCATACATCCAAATGGGATTCAATCTTCCAGGCTACGAGCACATTCTAAGCCCCAAAAGACAAGTGTTTGTAGATGAAGCAGATGTCCTCAAAATCCCGGAGATGATCAAGATCATTCAAGACGGCTATCAAGTAATGATGATGGCCACGGTAGACAACAACGCCTGTTATCATTGCCATAAGCCTGGGCACATTGCAAAAAATTGCCCGGAGAAAAGACTAAATCAAGACAAGCCCACAGGTACTTCGAACAGAGACCCAGAGTCTAGTGGTGAAAACATGGAAAATGGCAATAACAATAGTGAAGCTAACGGTGAATCTCAATTCGAAGAAACCCAAAATAAAAACGGAGAATCGCAGGAGAATTCTGATGAAATGGAAAATAATTCCCTTAACACTCAAACATCGAGTGATGAACTAAACAGCCCGGACCGAAACAATGGGATTAGCGGCACAGAATCGATGACAGTAGAGTCTACTGTCACTGAAGGCCAAAATACAGATAACCCAATGAAACACGCTCGAACTGAATCAGCTGACTCAGAAAGCGAGAGAGAAGAAGACAATGGAAATGAGACAGACGAGACTAATACTGAGTTCTTTGCCACATCAAATCCAAAATTGGAAAAGAAAAAGAGACAAAAAAAAATTAATCAAAAAAGAAGAGGAAAGGGACATAAAATAGCTTTCACCTCAGAACACGTAAAAAAGCATTCGTTCAGGCTATTCAAACACCTGGAAGACTCCTCTAAGTATTAAGGAATGAATTACGAGGAATTTCTTGATTTCATTGGTAAATCTCACGAAGTTAAAAGTCAAGAAGAACTCCTAAAACTCCTAGAGGTCTTTCAGTTGGATCGAGAAAAACTGGTCCTAGATCTCAGTATCTTTTACATTTACGTCGATGACAGATTACTCAAGGGGTGGCGAACCAGACTAGTCCATAAACTAGACGCAGACGAAGAGGAATTTACGTCATATTCCTCTTGTAACTCTTGGCATTAAAAAAGCAAAAAAAATTCAACATCAATATGGCTAGTCAGAAATCCTTTCAACAACAACAAACGTACAGAACTGGTAATCTGAATATTCTTTTTTGGAATATAAAAGGACTAAACAGTCACATCAACGATATTCAACTGGCTCTACGAGACGTGGATGTAATCATCGGCGTCGAGACGAAGCTCAATCACCTGGATAATAAATCATGCAAATTCCCGGGGTTCTACACCGTGGTTTTACAATCAGACATGACAGAATCGATGCGAGTGGTGGTGGTATAGTCGTATTTATTTAAAAAAACCGTTCGTTTGAGATTCAAGATATCTTTCCCAATCAACATCCCACAGTGGACCTGTTTGGGGTAGAAATGAACAACATTAAGCCTGCGTATCCCAGGTAATATTCTCCACCTTAAAGGCTGGAGAGGAATTATAGATATTTATAAAACATTAAATAATTGTATCCTTGTCGGCGATTTCAATGCGCATCATATTGCATGGAACTGTCGGAATTTCGATTCTAATGGGGAAAAACTCTACGAATGCATTGAGAAAAACAATATTTTTCTACACAATACTGATACCTTGACTCACTTGGATATATATAGAGGAAACAAATCTAATTTAGACCTTATAATGAGTGCGTCTGAAATCGCAGACATCATAGAAGTCAAACCACTTGACGAAACATGGGGGTCAGACCACTCCCCTTTGCGTATTACACTTAATGTGGAGAAAAATATTTTTAGAAGGAAGTCATTTAAGATTACTTCTGTGCAAACCGACTGGGGTAAACTACAAAAATTATTAGAGGAAACCCTTTCTTTGTACGTATCGTCAGGTTTCGATCAACTGGACCCAGTCGGTAAGTACAGGTTTTTTTTCGGAAAACTGGTAGAATGCGTTGCTGCATGTACACCTGTAAGGAGAGATGTCCCTCCCATAATACACAGAAATCCTGTCAAGTGGTGGGATCAAGAATGTGGTAAAGTGAAAAAACTGCGTAGAGCTGCTTTTAAAAAATGGTCATTGACAAAAACCCTGGAGGGACTCCTAAACTACCAACGAGCTGTAGCCATAGCTCTTGAAACATTTAAAGCCAAGAGAAGAGATTGTTCTATCAAATCCACAGAAAGTTCAGATAGTCGAATCAACATTAATTATGTGTGGCACACCTGTGAAGTTTTGAAAAACGCTTGGATCAAGACTGAACCCATAATTCCTTGTAATTAGGAAGAACTGGAAACTAAGACCACTGAAGCAATTAAGAACATAGTCCACCCTGGTGTCCTACGAGCCCTGGTTGGATTCCGGGAGCAGATCCCAACTTCCTGTTCGATCAAGGGATCAGTTTTTCGGAGTTCAACTATGCTCTGGACTCAAAAAAACTCTGGGTCCACCCCTGGAATAGATGGAATCACGTATACGCTCTTGAAAAATCTTTCAACGAAGTTAAGGCTGATACTCCTTGATAGATTCAATGACATGCATCTCCCTGGGGAGTTCCACCCAGAATGGACCGAGACCTACGTCCACTTTATACCCAAAATTAATAACTCTGGAGTAAGACCAGTTGCATTGTCATCCTGCGTACTCAAACTATTCGAGACAATTCAAAAAAATAGGTTACAATGGTGGGTTGAGCATCATAATTCCTTCTGCACAAAATGGGTTTAGGCCAGGACTCTCTTGTTGAGACAATTTGGCCAATCTCACTCTGAATCTCGAAGACTCTTTCCGGGATCAAAAAGAAACAATCGCTGTCTTTCTAGATGTCTCCGGTGCCTTTGACAACGTCAACGGCGATATTTTACTTCAAGACCTTGCAAAAATAGGATGCTCAAGTACACTATTGAAATTTATTAAATTTATTACATTTGAAACAACTATTCGCTGTGGCGCACTGGGTGAAGAAACCAGGAAAGTATCCAAGGGATTGCCTCAGGGAGGAGTTCTATCCCCCCTGCTATACACTCTCTACACAAGAAACGTTCTCGACGAAATTCCCCCTAGAGTCAAAGCATCTCTCTTTGAAGATGATGCGGCAGTTTATATGCGAATTAAAAAATACGAAACTGATAAAATTATTCTCGAAGAAGTTATTGCCCAAATAATTGCCAATATGCGAACACTAGGACTCACAATATCAACCGAAAAAACCTCGATTCTTAGATTTAGCAAAAATGGCTCTTGTTCAGAACATACTCAAATTAGAATAGGTGAACATGTTATAAGCTCGAGTTCTATGTTAAGATTCCTAGGTATTCACTTTGACCAGAAGCTCAATTTCAATTATCAAATTCCGAACATTCAGAACAGATGCTGAAAAGCAATGAACATAATCAAGTTTCTGAGAAGAACATGGTGGGGCACTGACCCAGAGACATTAATAATATTGTATGAGAGCTTTGTGCGCTCCATCCTGGACTATGGAATTTTTGTTAGGTTCCCCAGTACCAAGAGATTCCTCGGAAAACTCGAGTCAATTCAGAACGCTGCTATTCGGTTCGCGTTAGGATTCAGACGGAGCACTCCCTCGAATGTTCTGGTAGGTGAATCTGGACTCATGTCGATCAGGGACCGAGCAAAATTTCTTTTGTAAAAATTACTTAATGAAACTCGTCAATAATAAGTCTTTTCCTGTAGCAAATACTATTAAAATTCTCTTCGACAATAAACGAATAATAGCCAGGAAGAGAGACAAACTTCTCACAAAAATCATTAGAGAAATATTGAGCTCACAGGACTTGAAGAGAAGCGGTGAAAACTGGAGCACATTCAGTCACAACTTTCACACTCTCATCACGTCTATCGACTCGAATGAGGAGTTCAGGAAAAACTTGCAAGAAACTGCATCTCCGAATGACAAGCTCAATTTAGAAATTAGGAAAAATTATGAAGAATTCAACATTATTTACACCGATGGTAGTAAAGACATTAATTCAGGTCATGTAGGGGCAGCCTGCCACTGCCCATCAATAAGCATCACTGCGACCACCAGGTTACATCTGATTACTCCTGTTTTTACCGCTGAATGTATCGCTCTCAACCTCGCCATGGACATAGCCCTAGCTCACAAAGAGATCAGCCACCTCATTCTCTCCGATTCCCTCAGTGCCTTACAGCCGCTAAAATCAATTAAAATAAGTAGAAACACCAATCCGAACTTATTATCAATTAAAGAAAAATATCTCCGATTCATCAACAATAACCCTTTCAACACGTCAATCTCTTTTCACTGGATTCCAGCACACAGAGGGATTGAAGGAAATGAAGTGGGAGACTCTCTTGCCGGAAATTGCGACATTGACAACACAAATAGCTACCCGGTAGCTCCCATAGATTTCAAAGCCTTTTTCAAAGCTCAAGGTATGGAAAATCCACATGCAACAATTCTAAACCAAGTGGAGTACAAAGGAGTTAAATTTTTTTGCCTTGGTTTCCCGGGACTAAACAGCCTCGGGAACTCATCTCGTGGGTGAATAGGGCAAGAGCGAACCACCACCTTAGAGAATCATTGTACCGCATAGGGTTCGTCGAAGACGCGGGATGCGACTGCGGAACCTCAGAACAGGATCTCAACCATGTCACATGGCAATGTCCACTTTACTCGAAAGAAAGAGCAGACATGGTGGAAGACCTGAGAGCCATGAAATACCATGCACCTTATGTTGTGGACGTATTCCTGGCTTCGACAAACCCTATGGCGCTTAGGATAATTCAAAATTTTTTGAAAGCCTGTAATATCAGAGTGTAAAATATAAAACGAAATGTTAAAATAGATATATATACGAGTGATATGTAAATAACCCATATGTAAGGTTAATCCACAAACAATAATAAAAAAAATAAAAAAATTGTTGCCTCACTTGGGCCTAGTTGTGCGATGCGCGCCATTCCTTGGATTGATTGATTCATTCATTCATTTTATTGTTGTACATTATGTTGTACAAAATACATAAAGATAGTAAAAAAGAGAATAACAGAAATAAAGCTAATAATTTCTATAAAAGTTTAACAATCATCGTGTAAACCAATGCAAAAGCACAGGTTAAGTTTAAGTTTAATCCTCAAGGTAACATCAATATTAGCATTGACGGACTCCCGGAAGAACAAGCGAGTGTAGATCTGAAGAGAAAGGCACAGAAGAACGAAGCAAGAAAGAGCAGTAGAAAGCGGAAGAGAATGTAAGATTAGCGAAAAGTTTGGAAAAGCTGACAAGAAAATAAGAGAGAAAGAGAGAGAGAGAGAGAGAGAGAGAGAGAGAGAGAGAGAGAGAGAGAGAGAGAGAGAGAGAGAGAGAGAGAGAGAGAGAGAGAGAGAGAGAGAGAGAGAGAGAGAGAGAGAGAAAAGAAAAAGCACCAGACTCGTTAACTTAACTCAGTAGGGTTATTCAACAAGAAGGAGCGAAGGGCAATCTTGAAACCAATGAGAGTTGGGTGATCGCGAATCGATCCCGGCAAGCCATCCCACAGGTACGCAGAGGACACCTGAAAGGATCGGCGCATAATCTCTATACGGGAAGGTCTCACCAGCAAGGGACGCACCTCCCCCCTCACAGGGCGAGTTCTACTATCAGCTATCAGCAGATTACCCAAATACCCTGGCTCTCCGCCCTGAATCAGTTTATAAACCTGACACGTCAGGAAGTACGTACGACGCATTCCACATGTCAGCCACCCCAACTCCCTGTGCAAGGGGGAAATGTGCTCATCCCTCCTAGCTCCGAAGATATATCTAATTCCCACATTTACCAGACGTTAGAGCCTGAGGACCAACTCATCCGATAGCCCATTGACCACCAAACAACAGTAATCAATTATCGGGAAAACCAGCGACTTAACCCACTGCTTACGCAGTCCCAGAGTTGTGCTCGACCGAAAGAAGCGCAGGCGATACATGACCGAGTGCACCCCTTTTGACATACTCATAACATGCTCCTTTCACGACAGCTTGCTGTCAAGCACAATCCCCAGACTACGCACAGATGTCACCAACGAAACACGAGTGCCGCCAATGTCGGTAGGGCGCTATTTTAATTTAATATTTATTTGTTTAATAATTACTCTCAAATATAGAATTGAAAATACAGAAAGTGCAATAAAAATCCAAAGATCCTAATGATTTTGTTTTGTTTGATTCTATTTGAAATATCAGAGTAATGATAATGATATAAGTATGTTATAAGGATAATAAATAAATATTTGCTAGTTAATTAAAATTTTACTTTATAGTTTCATCGTTTTATCCAGCCAATCCATCAATTTCAGCTATTGCACAACTTGCCCCATACCCATGCACAACGTGCAGCACCAGTTGGGCACGTTGCGCAATTTGGAGCGCTCGCGCTTTTCCGGGAATAACTTCTACTTTTGAACTTGGATCATTTTTGTGTCGCTAGACCATTTCAAAAGGAGTAGATAACGAATCTAATAGCCTATTCCGCGATTGAATCCGATGGATCGTCTTAGAATTATGGAAGATCAAATGAAAAAGTGATCAACTAACCCCGCCCTGCCTTACTTACACCAATGTGTAGAGTTGTCACATCTTGCAAATCTTCGGCAAACGACATATCACCCCATACTACGGCTCTCAGGCTATCTGCAGTTGTAAAATCATTCAGCTGCATAATGCCTTCATAATGGATCCGCAAAGTCTGCTATTCCAGTGATTGCACTACTTGCTGTATCACTCAATTTTTCAATTCCTTGATTTTAAGCAGAGAGAAATAAAGTTTAATGTCTAGCGCAATCATGTTTTTTGCCCAAGTTTTTTTAAGTCAATTGTGGAGAATATATAGGAGCAACCATGAAAATTGTGACCTTATTAATGTCCTTTATTGGTAAGTAAATGAAACGCGAAGAAGAAATGTTTGAATTATTTGGTAAGGAAATTTTAAGATCAAAGAATTTACGGTAGAACTGGAAAATTCATCATCCATTTTATCATCAATTTAGTAGCGGAAAAACTGAAACCTAAAAAATAGACCACTTTCAAGCGCTATAGAGAGGATTTATGACGAAAAGGGCGTATGTCCAATATTTCACGAATATCTGAAAAAGTGTCTGGAGACTTTTTGCATAGAAATTGTCAAGAGCTGTGAAGTCGGACTACTAAAAAGGCAGTTCATCTCGCTTTTAATTTCCGAGGAATTTTTGTGGTAAAAAATAAAAAATCAATTTTTTCATTTCCTTATTTCTTTTTGCAAGAGTCGGTTTATAAAAAATATTTTTTTTTCTGAGAAAATTGATCCTTCAAGAATCGATTTTTTTGGGAATCCTCCATCACTATACACCAGGGATTCCACAATATGTGACAGTAGACGGTTCTTCAAATAAGCCCCTCCTCTATGCACTGCTTATTTCTTATTCACGGGGTTCCTTCACCGTGAAAGCCTGAATAAAAGGACTTCTTGGATATTCTTTTTCTGTGGAAAGAGAGCCGAAAAAATAATAATACTTGAGGGAGTCATTGGGAATATATTCAGGTCTTGAAACAAAAATATTAATAGATAAATATCAGAAAATAACGACATTATAGCCATTCTTTCGAGGCACTTCGGAAATCGTCTCTGAAGTGTCAGAAACCAAGGCCATCACGGTACTTATCGAAATATTGTCCTGACCAAAATTCGAAAATCACTATTTTCTTTTCATTCTAAAAAAAAACAATTATTTTTGCTTTCAAATAAAGGATTGCTGTTTTTCACCGAGCCGATTCCATCGAGATCTCTCTTTCTACACTGCTCCTGAGTTGTTTACAAAACAGTGTCAGGCGGAAGAAAGCCAGGTCCTTCTAGCCTGGCATTGTTTCATAAGCACTGGCATTATTTGAGGTCCATAACAAAAGCCGATTACGCAATAAGTCGATTATTTATTTAGCAGATTATTGGGACGTACAATCACGAAAGACAATCATTTTTAGTATAAAATTCAGTAAGTATTTGAAGGATGTAACAAACAGATGTAAGAAATTCTACCGATCTTCAAATCTTCAATTAATTTTGTATTGCGCGGCATTTTTTTATTACCCATCACATTATTAATTTTTTTGAAAATTTTAGAGGAAAATAAATTTTTGATATTTTTTTTCGAGAAGTTTCGGGAAGATAAAGAAACCTATTGATTCTTATTTGAAAAAAAAAAATAGAAATAGGAAAATGGGGGTGCCTTTGTCAGTGCACTCCTCTTTTCCTATTTCTGACTCGAGACAGTTCCCGTTGAATGGGCTCAATAGGAAATTGGGGGAAGATCCAAGAAATCCTATAAGTTTTTCGATGTTAAAAAGATGTGAAATTCAATAGGAATCGAAGGCTTCGGGGGCTAAATCCTCTTCAAAGTCATTGCAAATATGCGAGTTTCAATTGGAATATAATAATAGTAATGGAAGGCAACTGAATAGGAATTGATGAGGAATTTACCTACTTCCTATAATCGATTTTCAAGGAGTTCTCATCAACGCAATGGTTAATAGGATTGGTAGGGGTTTCATCTCATTTCCCATCTGAACTGGATGGGAGTTTCTAGGTGCGACATAATAGGAATGAATATAAATTTCAGTGAAACATTCTTAATGTCCGTGACCAATAAGAATCAATGGGCGAAACTAGTGATGCCTCTTATGTATACAGATTATTCTTTAAGGGTTATACATAAAGAGGAATAATGTTGTTTCATACTGATTTTTATCAGGAATTACCTGCTCCACCCTCGCTGCCCTGTTACTTTCCCTGCATGACTCATTTTCATTAACTCGTATTGCAGGGAATGTCATTTGCATTTAGGAGAGGGTCATACTCCAATGAAACACTGCCACTGTAATGCATGTGGTCCAGAGCAGAGTAACAGTCATTTGGGTTATTTTTTAGCTCTTAGTTTATATTTGAAAATCGCGAATCTGCTGATGATTCCAAACATCATGCAATTATTACAGTATCGACTGACTAGAGTGAAAAAAATGAGGAGGCTATTGAAGATATTTATGATGGGATTGAGTATAAAAAACTATGCTCACCCGGAATGTTCTTGAACAATCCTCATAATTTTCCCTTCATATTTAATACCGATGGATGTAAGATATCAAAATCATCGAAATCAAGCGCCTGGCCTATATATGTTCAAATTAACGAATTACCACCGCAGTTGAGGAAAAAACACATTTTACTTGATGGCATATTTGTTGATAAAATGGAGCCATTGATGAATGATTTTTTGAAAACATTCACAGATCAAATAGTACTTTTATTTGAGCCAGGTATAGTCTGGAGTCCAACTCCAACAACTCAAACAACATCAAAATTTGTGAGACTGATAGGATCTGTGGATACACCAGCTCGAGCAGCAGTATTACAAATGAAGCGCTTCACTGGCGAGTTTGGTTGTACTATGTGCTATGCTCCAGGTAGAAGTTTAGCTAGGAAACGGGTATACCCTGGCACCAGACAGTTTTCCTCAGGTTTCTGTCAGCATAGATGAGGAAATAAGAACAAACATGATCAAAAATTTCGAAAAAAATAATGCATAATGGTGTTACAGAGCCATCTGTATTAATGTTACTGCCATTATTCAATTTAGCGAGAGGAATGATAGTTGATAGTATGCACTGTTGTTTCCTCGGTGTAGTCAAGTGGCATACTAAATTGCTATTAAAAAAAGATTATACACTGGAAATCAAGAATAATAAGCCGGAGAAAACTGTTGTTGATTATTACATTGGGCGTCCTACGCAAAAACGAGAAATTGATTCTAGGCTTTTGGCCATTAAGCCACATGATATACGCTTGCGTCTACCAAGAAGTATAGATACAATTTCAACTTGGAAGGCTTCTGAATTACGTAACTGGCTAGATTACGGTGTTATTTGCTTCAAAAATATACTCCCCGCCAAGTATCTAGATCATTCTTCACTATTGGCAGAAGCGATTCATATATTGAACAGCGATTCAATCACACAAGAAGAACTCCATCATATTGATCATTTATTACAAAATTATTGTAATTTATTTCAAAAATATTTTGGATTGAAAGATATGACTTATAACATTCATTTATTGAGTCACCTAATGACGAGTGTGCATGATTGGGGGCCTCTTTGGGTTCATTCGACCTTTTCATTCGAATCTTGGAATAGAAAGATTGTCAATAAAGTCACGAGCTCTCACTCTCAATGCACTCAAATAGCAAATACATCTTTATGATCCAAATATCTCATTAGCTGTGTGGATGATAGAACGATATCATAGAGATTGCAGAAAATGCACGGAAGCTCTTGAGAATTCCATTCGTTGAACAGACTAGGGAAAATTTCATAGGTAAAGGAAAAACAACAGTACACAAGCCGAATGAATCAGAAAAACGTGCCTTTGCTTCATCGGGTTATTATCCTGAGCAAGTGTTTTGTAATTGTAATGGAATTATTAATGGAGTAAATTTTCACGGTGAAAGTAAAAAAGATGGAAAATTTTGCAATTCCTTCATGCATTGTGAGAACTTTATGGCGTTTTGGATTTTCGCCGCTCCGCACCGAAGCAGTGCAGTACTAACCTCACCCGAGTGTGTTTACTGTAATTCCACATTGCCTGCAGTTGAATCCATAAACGTTTCGTCCAATTTTTTTTGGAATTAAATATTGAAAACGGTTTAAAAAATGTCGGGAAATTTATTTGTGAAAGGGGTTGTCCTCAAACATGGTGATATAATTTATGACATCCAGAACAAAATTATTCTTGTGGAAGTTGTTGATCAAGCAGGTATATACTCCAAAATTCTCCTCACTCTCATCATTATTACTAATAATTTTATCTATTTCACAATTTTACTACTACTGTTTTGCAGGTGATTGTTCTCAAATGTTTGTACCACCTGTCTATGTCAATCTGCAAACAGAATCACTTGAGGATTCAGCCAAAAAAATCATTGAAGATTCATCGATTGATACTTCACAATCTTCTGAGAAATCTGAATTC
The DNA here is from genome assembly GCA_963565655.1 of Aleiodes testaceus. Lineage (NCBI taxonomy): Eukaryota > Metazoa > Arthropoda > Insecta > Hymenoptera > Braconidae > Aleiodes > Aleiodes testaceus. The sequence continues at coordinate 969,817 of OY751423.1, forward strand.
CTCGACGAAAACAATGATGAGAAGGAAAACTGTTCTGAATCAGTCAAGGACAACGTGAATTTGTCAAATGTATCCGAAGAACTGGCTCGTACGAGGAGAACAATGATGAAAATACTTCACCAAATACGGCAGGTCTTCCATCCTGGTCAACAGGACAATCTAAAAGGCTTCTCCAATTATATAATGGATATCTGCCAAAGGTGGGGCCGATGAAAAAATTTAAAACAAAAAAACAGATGTTCGAAAAAATTGGTGTGGTAATCGACATAAAAGAATTATCCGGAAACATAAAGCAGATGAAAAAATCAACAGAACATCTGGTGCTTCAAAGATAGATTTGGAATTTGAGGAGGAGATCGAAGCGATGAAAGCAGCTGATGACAGTTCACAGTCAGAAGTTCGTATGGGAGTAGGTAAAATTGAGCACATCAAGAAAAAGTTCAAATTGTATAAAAAACCGGAAAAAAATGAGAAAGTCGATGGAGAACGAGGAGCATCTACTTCTGCTGCTGGAACCGCAGGACCCTCTACTAGTGCATGTGGTGCATTGCAAGAGAAGAAGCGTCAGAATGTCACAGATGCATTGCTGCTAATTGCCGAAAAGAAGGAAAAGAAGAGAGATGAGAGACACAAGGAGAAACTCGAAATTTTGCGTGCGCTCTTAAACGCAAAAACTGATGGGTAATTAATAATTCATCAGTCGTTCATTACAGAATATCACAGAAGTGATGAAGATACATTTTTTTTTACTTGAAATTTTTGTTCTTACAAATTTCAATAAAAGAATAGAGCTAAATGGAATTATTACCTCTGTTTTCATTTCATAAATGGGATTATATCATCCGTTCTGTGATATTCTGCAAGAGGAAATTGTTTTATTCTATTTTGCCCTTTCGCTAATGAATCATTAACTGCAGATGAAGTAATAAGTCCTAGTTGTTCTTTTGGACATGGAAATATGGCTATTTCTTCGTGATCAATAGATGTAAGGGCTATTGTTGGAATTTAGGGTGTTACTCTGAGAGTATATTATAATAATTGCATATTTACGCATTATTTATGTGATATTCTTGACATTACATGTAATGATAATGATAATTACTGAAAAATGAGTCATTTAGTCGGCAAAATGCGTAGCTCATGTATGCAGATGTTTTTTTATTATTAATATGAAATCGTGATATTTTCTTATAAGCGATGACTACCCGTGTAAAAGAAAATTGACTCTTGAAGCTCTTTCGGAGGTCTTTTAACAATTTTTGGGAGATCATCAGAAGACCTTCAATAGACATTTAGTGAATATCAGTACACTAGATCTTTTAGGATCCCCCCTATCTTTTCCATAACAAGATCTTCTCTCTCCAGAAGATCTTTCTGTATTCTTCATCTCGACCAGTCTGCTATTATATATTTACATCTGCTTATTCTATAGTAATAAATATTACAGTAATATAAACTTACCGTCACTCTCTACATTATTACTCAGTCGGTTATTCTTTTTTATCAAGAGGGAAAATTGCAAGACTCAATGAAGATCAATAATTCAAATTGGAAAATTTATTGGAGAATTCATAAATACAGAATAAAAACAATAATTGAAGAAATAACAAACATATGCATGTAATTTCGGAAGGTATCTGAAATTATTTGAAATAATTTATTTTTCCAAAACATTTTCTTGACAAAATCCCAGTATTTCCAATATTGTTGGGTCAATGACTGGTTATTTCCTTATTTTAAAGCAAGAAAACTGATAATTGAGTCAAAATCAACTAAATCCAAAGAAATCAATGTATCAGCCTATTGAATTATTAATAACAAAAAAATGAAAAAACGAATAATGAAAAATGAACAAGTAATTCGTCAGATGAAAAGTGGAACGAAATAAGTCAATTATGTTACTTTTTTTTTCATTTCCCTAAAAAAAAACCTTTTTGTTCAGGAAAATGGTAGCTGAATGAGAGGTCGTTACAGGCATTTCTTTACTTGCCTAGTTCATGGTAAAAGCATCTAAAAATGATGATAAAGATGATCAAGGAATTCAGAGGGGAAACACAAAATGACGAGAAAAGTTTGTTTAACAGGGATTGAAAATGGTTTTGATTCACCTCAATTTTTTATAAATTTTTCCTTCGATGGGTTTAAAAAAAATTGATTCTCGAAGTTGTGTTTCATACATGGGCTTTCATGTACTAAACCTGTCTTAGCACGAGATTATTACCACCTTTGTTGGTGACAAAGTCTTGTGCTGAGACAAGTTAGATGCATAAGAGCTCATGTATAAGACACAACTTTGATCGTTAATTACTCTATAACAGATCGGTTGAACATTTGAAAAAATTTGAGGTGATTGAACGGGTTCTCATCCCTGTTAAAAAAATCAAACTTTTCCTTTCATAGTCATCCTTACCCTTCACACTACTTAACTATGGAATCCTGATAAAATATCGATTTCAAATTTGACAGTGCTTTTTGAGGTAACAGTATTGAGCTAATATTTTCTCAATACCTTCCTCTGCTTCTACTCCTCGTTCTTTTCCTTTCACGCATTCTTTCGTACGTGCCCTCTCTTTCTCTTCTTTTATACCGATCTTCTCTCCTTCGTTCTCCGCTCTTACTACTGTTCTCAGTGTTCTTTCTCAATTCCTTCTCATCGTCACGCCAGTCATCATGGCTTCCATCACGCCGATACTTTTCTCCACGTCGATACTTCTCGTATTTTCGGTCATTTCCCAGGTTTCTTCCACGTTTCTCATCGTAGCTGGACTCCCGAATTCTTTTATCGCGACTGATTTCTTGGTCCTTCCTCCTCCATTTCTTTTCTTCTTTCTTCTTCTCTTTACCATTTCTACCGTCATGACTGGGACGTTTATTTGAATTTTCACGGACTCATTTCAGCCCCTCCTCATCACCATGTCTCTTTTTTTCATATTTTCCGTCGCTTCATCAGCTTCCTCCTCATTATTTTCTTTGGTTCTCTTCCCAGCTTTTCCATTTTCTGCTTAAGCGTGGAGAACGGAATCGTCATTGACTTGCCTATGATTTCCCTCGTGGATTTGGTCTCTATTTAGAATTTTTGGTTTTTTCTGTCCTCCCTCATCTCCAATGTTCTCCATCTCATCATGTGAATTACTTGGATGATGATGTATCTCTTCATTCAATTTTCTCTTCTGAGTCCCTTCATTTTTCCTTCCATCGACTTCACAGGTACTATTCTCATTATCAACCTAGAGCCGGTGATCATTGATATCAATATCATTATCAGCATCCGATGAAGGCTCCTTTTCGTCTCCCTTGTGAGCCTTTTTTACTCGATTTTTCTCTCGCCAGCACAAGTTAGTGATTGACCTCGTATACTCGTTCAGAGACTATTTATTTTCTTTGAACTTAGAGCAGCAGGCATCTGAAGAATGATGAAGATTCAATTTATCAGATAGAAGTGCAGTTGAGTGAATGAATAGATTGATTTTGCATAGAAATACCACTTTGGATTCACTTCCTTTGGATTATCCAGAAACTAAACGCAGTGATAGATGATGAAAAAATTGATGAGAAAAATTGAATGAGAAAATTTCTAGATATTACCTGTGCTTCGACAATATACTAGCAATTGGTTGAAAGAATAAAGCCTATACTATTTGACACTAAAAACTGTGTTAACTTGAATTCATAGTAGATAGGGGTACCCCTGGCCGGAGTGCAAAAAACTGCCGCTAGGGGGCGCCAGCGTCGCCCGTAAAGGTATAGGGCCTATCCGAGGGGTGTGGGGGTGTCCGTGTGGTGGGGGGTAGGGTGGTTCACCCCCTCATGTGGCGTACAGGTGTACGCTATGAATGGATATGAATAATTAATGAGTAAATATTGACTTAATGAATAATTAATGAGTAAATATTGACATAATGACAATGGGCCCGTGACCTCATTTTGGGTCTGTGCCACCCTCATGTGGCGTACAGGTGTACGCTATGAATGGAGCTGAATAATTAATGAGCAAATATTGATTTAGTGTTATTCGGTCCATATCTTCGAGATGAATACTTAATGAGTAAATATTGACTTTATGACAATGGGTGCGTGCCCTCATTTTGGGTCTGTGCCACCCTCATGTGTCGTAAAGGTGTACGGTATGAATGGAGATGAATAATTAAAGAGCCAATATTGATTTAATGTTATTGGGTCCATATTTTCGGGGCCCTGGGAGGGGGTAACGACCTCATGCATCCAGCATGTGGTATGAATAGAAATGAATAATTAAAAATAGGCCAAAGATGAATAAATTAGTAAATATTGGTCTAATGACAATGGGTCCCTGGCTCCCGATGTCTGGGGAGGGATCGTCCACCTCATCCGGCAAGTGCATGGGATAAATAGAGATGAATAATTGATGAAAAAAAAAGAATAAAGGTAGGTAAATAAATACATTTTTTTTATAATTTCTTTGTTACTTTATTCGGTCAAAGAATAAATATATGTTTCTTCTTTTCTATTTTACAATTTCTTATTCGGGAGAATACATTTTTTTCTACAGAATATCTAATTAAAACACCTCAAAATTTCCTAGCAGAATAAATACGTGTTTTTCTTCAACGTTCCATTTTTCCCTGCCTGTACAGTGACGTTCACGGCCTCATTGAGTCCCTCAGAACCGATATATACAAAGCAGGCGGCTCGCATGATTGTGGTACAGAAAGCCAGAAATCCCATGAGTAGAACAAAAACTATTGTAACTCTTTCCGCAGTAGTCATGATTTTTAACGAAATGTACTTGTCCGGTAGCGAACGATTCGGTGACTGGGTTGTGAGCCCGTAAAACCTGCGTATTTTAGCCATGATGCAGCAGTAGTGTTGAGAATGGGCGGGAGATTTTTTAAGAACACACAGGGAATATTTTTTATCTTTTAGCGTCATTCATTATTCTCCAATTATTAATACATTATTGTTCTTACGACTACTATCACAATTATTACATTCTTATTACTACATCTAGCATTACGTTATTCTTACATTCCCTATTTTTATAATTATTTTTTATTTCTACATATTTGAACTTCGGACCCAGACAGGAACCCCGAAAGGGGGAACTGTACGGGCGGTTGAGCAATCGACCGAGGCGCGTCCCCCGGTGGCGGATAGGGGAAGTAGCCAGCGCGAGTAGGAGGGGCCATGGGAACCAGCTGACTAGCTCAGCAGGGAACCAATATGGAACCTCCGGAAAGGCTGGTGAAGTGACGGTGATAAGGGAGACGACGGAGGTAAAAGTCCGGCAGTCGAACGAACACCGCCACCGCGGACCAGCTCCCCCAAGCCAAAGGTGTAAACCATCGTGCCGAGGGCTGAATGGCACAGGGGTGGCGACAGGGGGATAACCCTTGGAGCCATGTGTCGTGAACGATGTCCCTGGGGCACCGGGTCGCACCCCACTGTATTTTAGACCTTACCCCCACATACCGGGCTCTGTGGGGGCGGACCTTTATTTCCCGGACACTCGTGGGACCTTTATGGAACACTACAATATAAACAATGATACTAATCTTTTTGACGCCTCCTTAGGGGACTCCACTGGAAGGACCCGGGAGGCCTTTCAGGCCGGGAGAGGGGACGACCTGGGCGCTGGGGCCACGACAAGTGGAACCGGCACCAGGGACGAGACCTTCTCCACAAAGGAGATGGTGGAGGCTTTGGCCAAAACCACTCCAGAAGGAGAGGGAGCAGGGGCAGCCCCTGGACAAGAGGCGGCGACAAGGGACCGGGTACAAACCGGGACCATGGAGCCGTCCGGGTCAGAGGCTCCTGCTCCGGGAGGAGAGAAGAAGAAGCGAACCGGGGCCATGAGGAAGAGGAAGGCCAGGGCCAGGAATCTGGGGACTGGCCAGACCCCTCAGGGAACCGGGGAGCCAATTCGGGGGACGGTGGAGGGGAGCGCCGTGGAGGGAGGAAAGAGGCCGCGATCAGCGGGCAACACTCCTCCCTCTGCTGGCCCCCCACAAACCAAAAAAAGGAGAGGGGACCAGCTGACTCCCTCCTTCAGTGTGGCTGCAGCGGGGGGCGGAAGGTACGCTATCGTACCGGAAGCGTACCCGACGGACACACTGGGGGGGAGCAGGGGAAGACCCTAGAAGCGGCACTGACCGAGGCGATCTTCAGCCCCGGCAGTGCCGCAGAGCCAGCCCCGAGATTCGAGGGCTCGCGTCTGGAGGGCGGGATCCTTTGGGTCACGTGCTCGGACGCGGGCGCGGTCTCGTGGCTGAGGAAGACGGTCCCGGCATTAAAGCTGTAGGAGGGGGCGAAACTTGCGGTAAAACGCAAGGAGGACCTCCTCCCTAAGCTCTGCCGCCTAACGGCGACAATGCCGGGACCCACAGTGGGGAATGCCGAGGCCCTCATGAGGCTCTCCAGGCAGAATCCAGGACTCTGTACGAGGAACTGGAGGGTCTGGAGTGCGTCGGCCGGCCGGGGATGCACCAACCTAGTGGTTGGTGTGGACCAGGCTGGACTGGCGGCCTTGAGGGGGCTGGGCATGACCCCCCACTACGGCCTGGGGAAGGCGAAATTCTTTGAGGACGCCAAGAAGGCCCTCAATGCAGCTGAGGGGGGGACTGCCGAGGGAGGTGGCAGGACACCCTCAGGGGGGGGAGGGGAGGATTGCGCCGCTGACCGGGCGGGGGTGGAGCAGCCGGCAACGGCGTCACCACGGACCGCGGTCAGGGAGGCAATCTTCCTCACCCCGAGCGGGAGAGGCCGGGAACCCCGCAACATGGTGCGGGGGACCGGCAGGAGAGGGAGGCCGCCAGGGAGGGGGCGGGCAGGGGGGGGGCAGGGTAGAAAGAACGAGGGGCGCACAGCGCACCCTCGAGGGGGTATTCCCTGCCCTCCGAACGCCGGCGGACCCCAAGGAGGGAACACCCGGGAACATCCCCCAATAGGGGATGGAACCGGGGATCCTAAGGGAGTCCGGCAGGCAGGGACGGGCAGAGCAGGGACTGGAACTGATACTCCCATGGGTATCAGGAACACCCGATGCTCACAAATTAACTTGCAACACTGCAAGGCTGCGGTAGCACAACTACACCGCAGCATGGCAGTGGAGCAAACAGACATATGCCTCATACAGGAACCCTGGCTGACAGGAAAGACTGTAGGAGGCCTTAACATGGCGGGAATGGAGACATTCTATGCCAGGGGCGATGAGGGGGCGAGAGCCTGCATCATCGCCAGCAACAAATGCCTACCAAGGCTGGTCAGGGACTTCTGCTCGAGGGACTTGGTGGGGGTAGCCGTAAAGATAGCGGTGGGAGGGACGAGACGAGACGTAGTCATCTGCTCGGCCTACCTACCGCACGATGCGGAAGAGGACCCGCCATCACACGAGCTGAGGAGGCTGGCCAGACACTGCAAGGCCATAAACATCCCCCTGATAGTGGGCTGTGATGCTAATGCACAGCACACGGTCTGGGGGAGTAAAAGATGTACAGGAAGAGGCGAAGCCCTTCTAGAGTTTATCCTCGAAGAAGGCTGGGAGGTACTCAATAGAGGCACCATGCCGACCTTCGTGACGACCAGATGCCAGGAAGTGATCGATGTCACACTGTGCACGAGATCGTTCCTGACCAACTGTGAAGGATGGGAGGTATGTGATGAGGACTCACTATCGGACCACCGGAGGATGAGATTCGAAATCACAGGGGCCACCATTCACGTCGAAGCGCCACCTAGAAGGAATCCCAGGAACACAAACTGGGAGGAATTCGAAGCCACCCTAGAGAGGACTCTAGGAGGCAAGCGCAAAGGAGTCAGTGGACAGAAGGGACTGGACAGAGTTGCCCTATTCATACAGGAAAACTTGGTACGGACCTTCCAGGAACACTGCAGAGAGAGCACCATCAGATCCAACAAGAGGGTGAAATGGTGGAACAAGGAACTCACGAGGCTCAGATCCCTTGCTAGAAGGCAATGGAGACGGGCCTATAGCTCCAAAAAGGAGGCAGACTGGAATAAGTACAGGGCCACAAACGCACTGTACAAGCACCAGATAGTCGAGGCAAAGGACTCCCACTGGAGGGACTTCTGCTCAGAGCTAGAGAATATTTCTCTGGTCTCTAGACTAAAGAGAATCTTCACGGGAGGACCGAGAGCTTCCCTGGGCAGCATAATAACCCCGGAAGGGGGAAGTATCACCCAACACAAAGACATACTCCGACACCTGATCCAGGTACACTTCCCAGACTCGGAAGAGAGAGAGGAGGGAATGGAATATGCCGGTAGGAGCGATGCACAAAGCCGTAGACCGGACTGGGAGACGGCCAAGAGTATCGTAACGATGGAGAAGCTCGAATGGGCCCTAAGTTCTTTTGACAACTACAAAAGCCCGGGACCAGACGAGATTTACCCAGCAATGCTAAAGAAAGGAGGGAGAGCCCTGAAATCGGGGCTCATCCAGACCATGAGGGCCAGCGTGGCCCTGGGACGGATACCCTCCATCTGGAGAGAGGTCAGGGTTGCCTTCCTGCCCAAGCCAGGAAAGAGCAACCATGACAACGCCAAAGCCTTCAGGCCTATCAGTCTGAGCTCCTTCGTCCTCAAAACGACGGAGAGACTGATAGACAGATACCTGAAGGACAATGCGCTGAAGAGGAAGAAACTCAGCAACGCGCAACACGCCTACCAGGAGGGTCGTTCAACAGAGACGGCACTCCACGTATTGGTAGATGAAATTGAGAGCGCCCTTTTCAGAAAGGGAGCCTCACTCGGGGTGTTCATCGATATCGAAGGAGCGTTCGACAACACCTCATTTGAAGTCATCGGGAGAGCAGCCAGGAACTTTCAGTTTGGGGAAACCATAACTGAGTGGATACTGGAGATGCTCAAGACCCGGAACATCAACGTCACCTACGGAGAAGAACGAGTTAGAGCAGGAGTGGGCAGAGGATGCACACAGGGGGGTGTAATCTCACCTACCCTGTGGTCTATCGTTGTAGATGAGCTCCTGCGGGAACTCGAAGGACTCGGGGTGAAAGTGGTTGGCTACGCCGATGACGTAGCCATACTGACAAATGGGGAACACGCTGGAGAACTACACTGGAGAATGCAAAAGGCATTGGACCATGTGCAAGCATGGTGCACCAGGCAGGGACTCGGGGTGAACCCCAGCAAGACGGAGATGGTATTCTTTACCGGAAAGAGGAACCTGGTGGTGAGACCGCCCAGGATCTTCGGCACGGAGCTCAGCTTCTCGGACGAGGTTGACTACCTAGGGGTAAGACTCGATCGGAGGCTGAGCTGGAGACCACACATTGAGAAGCAGATAGGAAAGGTGACGAACACCTTCTGGGCCTGCAGGAGGATGATAGGAGGAACCTGGGGTCTCAGCCCGAAAGTGATCAAATGGATCTACACAGCGGTGCTGATACCCCAGTTCACCTATGCATCGGTCGTATGGTGGAGGGCCCTAACGAGGACTTCCACCATACGAAGAGTGAACAGGCTGGCCAGATGGGCAGGGCTGGGAATGAGTGGGGCTGTGAGGACCACACCCACCCTCGCCCTGATGGCTATCCTGGACCTAAAACCGCCGCACCTGCTAGCCCTAGAAGCAGCGAGGGGAGCGGCGGTGAGACTCAGGACGTCAGGGCTGTGGAGGACCTCGACCTACGGTCATGCGTCGCTGCTAAACGAGGGAGAGATGAGGAGGACCCTCGTAATAGGCAGTGACGCGGGCGTTAGGACGAGGACTTTTGAAAGAACCTTCACAGTCCATAGACCAACTAAGGAGGAATGGCTGAGGAAGGAGAAGCCGTTCCTCACACCAAAAGGCCCAACCTGGTACACGGATGGGTCGAGAGGGAAGGCGGGAGCGGGTATTGGGGTATGGTCTGAAGGACCAGTGACCAATACCTCAGAAAGACTACCGCCCCATAGCACAGCCCTGCAAGCAGAGCTGGCTGCGCTAATAGTATGTGCAAAGGAGATCGTGGACCGGCGAATGAGCGGGAAACACATCTACATTTGCACGGACAGCAAGCAGGCCCTTAGGGAACTAGAAAGGGTTGAAACGACCTCACGGTTAACTAAGGACTGCGTTGATCTGCTGAACATCATAGGAGCAGACAACTGGACCAAGTTACTCTGGGTTCCGGGACATGCAGGAATCAGGGGGAACTTGGAAGCAGATGCACTAGCTTCCATGGCATGGACACAGAGCCATGGGGAGGCGCGTGTAGAAATAGGTGCCGAGAAGGAGCTGGTCCGGAAGTGGCTCAAGAGGAAGACACGAAAGGACTTCAGCAGACTCTGGCACAGCGACACGGGACTGGCTCATACCAGACTCCACTTGGAAGGACCGGATGAGGCACTGTCAGACAGGGTTGCCCAGCTGAAGAAGAGGGAACTGCGCTGTCTGATAGGTCTCATCACGGGACACTGGCCGACAAGGGCCTATCTTCACAGGGTCGGGTTCGAGGAAGATCCCACCTGTGAGTTATGTGGGATGGAGAGAGGAGACGCCAACCACTTGATCATGAGATGCGGTGGACTGGACTGGGCCAGATGGCAAGTCTTTGACACCTACGGCATCTCAGAGCTCAAAGTCTCAGGGGACTCGGTAGGGGGCCTATTGCAATTCGCAAGGCTGACCAACCTGATGGAACCCTGGGACAGGACGGTCGCCTAGAAAGGGCGGGCATAAAATGGCGCAAGCCCATTATGCCCAAAGGTCGTCCGATTCATAACACATACAATACATATTTGAAAAAATTGCCCATTACCAATTAGATTAATAAAGTTTTTCTTATAATAATTCTTCTTTTTTGTTCTTATAATCCCATCAAACATCTTAACAATTAATTGATCGTTCCGTTGAGTGTCATCCGTAAAGTTTCTGAGGAATGATATGAGAGATAACCCATTATTAAGCCAATGAAGGACAACAATGCAATAGTGCCCGCAAACACTAGTTGTGAGGCATTGGAGGCGTTTATGATTGTGTTGGTATTTGCTGCTGTTTCTTTCTGAAGGCAGGAGGGTTCCACAGCAGGGGGCCGGTGGTGTAGACCAAGAACCCCACACGTCAAGGTTAGAGAAAGTGTATGACATACAGAAAGAGTTCAGGAGGTTTAAATCTCTCAAAAGGGAGATTGTGTTTAATATATCGAAACCCCCGAAAGACGTTTCCGATATAGAATGGGTGAATTCTTTAGCGGGAGAGATCCTCGGTGTCATTAGAGAGAGGGAGAACGACGAAGGCGCGTGAGTAGTCTAACAATATCCTCGAGGGTGATAAGCGAAACGGGCCTTGGCGTTAAATAACTCGGGTTACGTACCGCCTGCCCCTCTGTCGTGTATCCGAACTGTGCCCCACACGCGTCTTCGTCGTTCTCCCTCTCTCTAATGACACCGAGGATCTCTCCCGCTAAAGAATTCACCCATTCTATATCGGAAACGTCTTTCGGGGGTTTCGATATATTAAACACAATCTCCCTCTTGAGAGATTTAAACCTCCTGAACTTTTTCTGTATGTCATACACTTTCTCTAACTTTGACGTGTGGGGTTCTTGGTCTACACCACCGGCCCCCTGCTGTGTAACCCTCCTGCCTTCAGAAAGAAACAGCAGCAAATACCAACACAATCATAAACGCCTCCAATGCCTCACAACTAGTGTTTGCGGGCACTATTGCATTGTTGTCCTTCATTGGCTTAATAATGGGTTATCTCTCATATCATTCCTCAGAAACTTTACGGATGACACTCAACGGAACGATCAATTAATAGTTAAGATGTTTGATGGGATTATAAGAACAAAAAAGAAGAATTATTATAAGAAAAACTTTATTAATCTAATTGGTAATGGGCAATTTTTTCAAATATGTAGAAATAAAAAATAATTATAAAAATAGGGAATGTAAGAATAACGTAATGCTAGATGTAGTAATAAGAATGTAATAATTGTGATAGTAGCCGTAAGAACAATAATGTATTAATAATTGGAGAATAATAAATGACGCTAAAAGATAAAAAATATTCCCTGTGTGTTCTTAAAAAATCTCCCTCCCATTCTCAACACTACTGCTGCATCATGGCTAAAATACGCAGGTTTTACGGGCTCACAACCCAGTCACCGAATCGTTCGCTACCGGACAAGTACATTTCGTTAAAAATCATGACTACTGCGGAAAGAGTTACAATAGTTTTTGTTCTACTCATGGGATTTCTGGCTTTCTGTACCACAATCATGCTAGCCGCCTGTTTTGTATATATCGGTTCTGAGGGACTCAATGAGGCCCTGAACGCCACTGTACAGGCAGTGAAAAATGGAACGTTGAAGAAAAACACGTATTTATTCTGCTAGGAAATTTTGAGGTGTTTTAATTAGATATTCTGTAGAAAAAAATGTATTCTCCCGAATAAGAAATTGTAAAATAGAAAAGAAGAAACATATATTTATTCTTTCACCGAATAAAGTAACAAAGAAATTATTAAAAAAATGTATTTATTTACCTACCTTTATTCTTTTTTTTCATCAATTAGTCATCTCTATTTATCCCATGCACTTGCCGGATGAGGTGGACAATCCCTCCCCAGACATCGGGAGCCAGAGGCCCATTGTCATTAAACCAATATTTACTAATTTATTCATCTTTGGCCTATTTTTAATTATTCATTTCTATTCATACCACATGCCGGATGCATGAGGTCGTTACCCCCTCCCAGGGCTCCGAAAATATGGACCCAATAACATTAAATCAATATTGGCTCATTAATTATTCATCCCCATTCATACCGTACACCTGTACGACACATGAGGGTGGCACAGACCCAAAATGAGGGCACGCACCCATTGTCATAAAGTCAATATTTACTCATTAAGTATTCATCTCGAAAATATGGACCGAATAACACTAAATCAATATTTGCTCATTAATTATTCAGCTCCATTCATAGCGTACACCTGTACGCCACATGAGGGTGGCACAGGCCCAAAATGAGGTCACGGGCCCATTGTCATTATGTCAATATTTACTCATTCATTATTCATTAAGTCAATATTTACTCATTAATTATTCATATCCATTCATAGCGTACACCTGTACGCCACATGAGGGAGTGAACCACCCTACCCCCCACCACACGGACACCCCCACACCCCTCGGATAGGCCCTATACCTTTACGGGCGACGCTGGCGCCCCCCAGCGGCAGTTTTTTGCACTCCGGTCAGGGGTACCCCTATCTACTATTCATTTCAGAGAACATAAAAAAAAATATTACCCAAAGAAAATTAACTCTCTGGGTTATATTATGGACTTTGCTATTAAATAATTGAAATTATGTAAGTGAATAGTAAATTGGAATTTCCGTGATAAAAATACAAAAGAAAATTCGTTCGTCATTATCATCAATTGATCTTACTATAAATGGCATGGAAGACGACTTTAGGAATCGCATCGCCTTGTTTTGCATTTTTGACAAGTAATTTTTCCCCCATAATCAATCTTATGAGTGCACATGCCATGGTACCTGGAGCTTTGCAAGTGCGCTTAATATCTACCCAATCCGTAACCCCGATGACAACACCACTGTCTTTTTCCAGTTCAACCTACAAAAAATCTAGAAATTACTCATTAATATCATCTTGCTCATTTCGTCGTGAAAATTATCACGATGTCTTCATCAACGTATTCAATTTGGTATATTTTCTTTATTTTCTTCCGTTTTTTCTCCAGATTTAATCTTTCGTGCTCATCCGCACAAGGACCATCCTCAGGACCATGCATTTTCGTATCACCATCGCCCTCAATTGTTTTTTTCATGATAATTTCTATTTTTTCAACTTGTTCTGAAGTATCATGGTGTTCATATGTATTGTCTCCTTTCGCACTCTTTGTGATAGGTATAGGCTCTCTCTGTTCTGGATCTTCCAATTTGATTTCCATTGCTTGGTCGTCTTCCCATTGGGAACATCCTGGCATCGCAGCATTGAATTGATTATGGCTCTCACTTGGTGGTGGTATTTTTATATAAAGCTCATCATTAGAATCGCTGGACATCGTTATATTTTTCATCTTCCTGACGGCTTTGATATTCGCATGTATTTTATCACTCTCATTTTCATCACTGGATCCATTCGAAATTCTGTTTTTTTCTTTCAAAGCTACTTTATTCTTCATTTTCTCGGCACTAGTAACTTTTTCATGATCAATTGTGGCGTCTTTCTTACAATTTTTTAAAATTTTACGCTCAATTGGCTCTCGGGGAGGTTTGGTTCCCCCTTCTTCTCTTGCTTCTTTTTCATTATCATCATATTTTTCATTTCCAGACTTTTTTGATTCCCTGTCAGCCATTCCAGCCAATAACTCTAAGTCATTTTTTTAAATCTGAGCTTTTACCCTCTCCTATTTCTCTCTATCAGTTCATTTTTCATTTTTCTCTTCATCATCTGGTATAATTTCTTCCGTTTTTGAGAAGCTCATATTATCCAATAGTATTTTATTCACTGAAATGGAGAGACAATTTCCATTAAAAAAGTACAATTGACTGTACATTTTATCATCAAAAACTTCAAACTGGAGAAGTGTACTTTTCTTGAAAATCAGTCTTTATGAGATATATATATGGATATATATAAAGAATTAGGGAAAATGGCAAGATTTTTGATAACATTTCTTTCGTAGCTCCTATTTCCATTTATTAAAAAGTTTCTCATAGGAATTTCTCTTTCGATCATAGATTTTGTAATTTTTTCTATAAATAAAATGAGTTAATTCTGCTGTTTTACGAGTTTCATGGAATATCTCAAGGAATAATCAATTTTTATTACTATAATTTTTTTGCTACAATCTTTTTTGAAGACCTGACTTCAGAAAAGAAATTAGAAGGCCGACAAATTATTAAAAATAAAAAAGAACGCGCCATGTGCACGTTTAAAACGTTCTGTATGGTTAGTTAGTATTACTCAAAATATTGGAGGAGCAAAAAGAAGACAAAATCCAAAACAAAGAGATTACGACGCAAAAATAATTGCAATAAGGGAACCAAGTACTAGTCTCTTTGTAATTACTGCAATAGGGGAGGGGAGATATGTTCTTCTAAGAAAAGCAGATCCAAAATTCGACTATTGAAAAAAATGCACATGGCGCGCCCGTTTTTTTCAAAAAAAAAACTCAGTCATTCCGTGAAAACTATACTCAATGTTGAAAAAAACGGGCGCGCCATGTGCATTTTTTTCAATAGTCGAATTTTGGATCTGCTTTTCTTAGAAGAACATATCTCCCCTCCCCTATTGCAGTAATTACAAAGAGACTAGTACTTGGTTCCCTTATTGCAATTATTTTTGCGTCGTAATCTCTTTGTTTTGGATTTTGTCTTTTTTTTGCTCCTCCAATATTTTGAATAATACTAACTAACCATACAGAACGTTTTAAACGTACACATGGCGCGTTCTTTTTTATTTTTAATAATTTGTCGGCCCATATCGCGTTTTTTTTGCGTAATTGTCAATTTCTTTATAGCTAAATTATCATGTTAATTTTTAAGTAATGATATTTCCGGTATCAAGAGAGATAGAAAGTTTTTTGTCATTACTTTTATAATAGATCTAATTTTTCTCAATAAAAAAGATGTTCATGAAAATTTCTCTATCTCGTTTCGATTCCGAGTTATTAGAAAAAAAAACTGAATTCAAAAGGATTGAACCGATCAATGTTACGAATTCACCGCTTTTTCCCTTTAAACAATGATGCCAACATCAGCTCATCATTTCTTCGAGTCGAGTCCGTCGCGTGAATATCATGAGTCATTGCTGCCAACGCTGCAACGAAATGTCTCACGGACTTCTCATTTTACACAAAAACGTCGGAAAGGGGCGTGGCTTCCATTAAACTTATTAATTTCTCAACATCTGCATTGTTTTTCAATAAATTAAATATTGATTTTTCAATAGAATGTTGAGACGGACATGTGATATTTTTTTGGGTGAGAAATAATGCTTAATTAAAAAAAAAAAAAGAAACCGTCTAATCCTATTTGTAAATTATGCGCGTGCACGTTTTTAAACGTTCACATGGCGCAAAACGCTACCGCGTTTTTTGATTACAGGGATGATTTTTCCAATCAACTGTCTATTTTCCTCAGCTTCTCGGAACCTCTCATTTCCTTTGAAATCCGGTAAAATTTCGAAAAGGGAAGGTAAAATGATTTCATCCCACCTTCCCCTTTCATCAAACTGACACACTACGGAGGAATTTTCAGGTGGAAAACGTTTTCAATTTTTTTTTTATTTTTCGGTAAGTTTGAAGGCATACCACTTTTTAAAGTTGGAAAATAGACTTTTTTGACGATACCTTCGGTTTTCTTGTTCATAATGACCTGGTGCTAATCTCTAAAGAAAGTGGAGCTCATTTCTCATCGATTTATGTGGATCAAATTTTTTTTTTTAATCAATTATTCAAATACTTGGGCCATTTCCTGGAAATGAGTTTTCATTCATGAATCCTTTGAAAATTTGATATTTTTTTCCGTTGAATTACATAAGTCGAGATGAGGCCACCTTTCATTCAAGCTCAGTCCCAGGTCATTGGGATTCACAGAATTGGAGATATTCTTGAAAAACTTCAATTTATCAAAAACACCAAAATTTAACTTTCTAACCTTCAGCGAAAAATTAAAAATTTGGAAAATGAAAAAAAATCACTTCTGACCCGTGGTTTTCAACAGAAATTCCCTGAGATTGCTGATGAAATTATCATGCGAAATCCGACTCTAATATTTCCATCGATTAAAGAAATTCTTCACTTGCCACTCTTTGCAAGTACATCTGCTGGGTAAAGCTTGCCTTTCCATTCCGCCATCACGTAAACTTTTTTAGGGAGACTTTCGATGCGTTTAACAGTGCTCAATGTTCGCGGCTCAGTCCTCTAAAGCACCTTGTACCACAGCATATTGCTAGTCATGAGACCGAGTTATGAAAATAGTGTAAAAACACGTACTGATTCTCGTTTTGCCTATTTGGGGCAATTGAAAATACCACCCAGTTCCTCACATTGAATCCAGCAGTGTGATTTCTGAACAACGGCTCCTCGCAATCGAATTAAGTGGATGATTGATCGATATCCAAATAAATCAGGAATCAAGATACGCGGCAGCGTATCGGCCAAGTACATGTTCGCCGGCCTGATACGCGAGTGTATATATCCTCTAAAGCGCTACCCCCTCCACTACTTTTTCATTAAATGATAGAAATAACTCGCGATCGTGATGATTTAGCGGAAAAATAGTCTTAGTTACATTACCTAATTCGGCCCCAAGCTTCCGAATGGTCATGTCATTTTTTTCTTTCAGAAAACAATTCGTGAGATTTCGCCATAGCAACCGTCAAGAATTCATTTTTCTGCCTTTTTCTTTATCTCGAAGAAATTGGTCAGATTTTTTATTTAAGGTTGGCAATGGTTTCTTTTTTATAAAGTTGGAAAATAGCTTGACTGTGAAATGAACCCTCAGTCGGTAAAGAAACTAACCATCGATCGGTAAGAATTTCTCAACTATATGTATTCAAAGCTGATCCAAAATATCGCGAATTATGAATAAAAAAATGATAATAATAGATGAATATTAATTAATTTTTTTTAATGTTCAGGTTATCCACAATAATTAATCAATTCCTGATCTCTATCATTTTAATGATAAAGTTTCGGATTAAAAAAACAAACTATGGAATCTGGGGAGAAAAACAGAAACTAAAGTTTCTGGGAAAAAAACATGGCCAAGTACATGTTTGTATTCCTCAGAATCCCCCTGTAAAAAAAAATTGAAATAATTTGTCATAGCCAAATTCACAAAGAGTTCGAACTATTCTGCGAAGAGGGAATTGCTAAATAATTGCTAAGGAAAAAAACCCGATTTGGTGGAAAATTATTCGTAGGAAAAATCAAAAACTTGGCCTTTAGGATCTGAAATTATTGATGAAGATCGAAGAGTCCAAGTTTTTGATTTTTCCTACGAATAATTTTCCACCAAATCGGATTTTTTTTCTTAGCAATTATTTAGCAATTTTCTCTTCGCAGAATAGTTCGAACTCTTTGTGAACTTGGCTATGACAAATGATTTCAATTTTTTTCGTAAAGGTGGATTCTGAGAAATACAAACATGTACTTGGCCATGTTTTTTTACAGAAACTTTAGTTTCTGTTTTTCTCCCCTTATTAGTTGTCTTCACAATCAAAGTTAACTGCCGAACGGCTTTTTTTTAATTTCATTTGTATTTGATATTTCCTCGCTTAGTTACCATGTAAAACGACCTTGGATACCAACATCAGCGACATTCACGCGGATGATTCAAATAATTTACGAAAAATAAAGTTATTCATCGCAACGAAAAGGGAAAACCTACACGACCGATTGAGTTTCCTGGAAGTTTACATGATCAACTCAGAAGGAGTGGAAAAGGAACGGACGAAGTCAGATCGCAAAGATTCATTGACTAAGATTCACTGGAGATAAAAAAATACATATTCTGGAGGATCTCCACACACAACATGCCCTCTCGCAACTACAAAAAATCATCGGATTGGACCATTTTTCGTCGGAAGGCCAGGGCTAAAAGAAAAAGGCTCAATGCATTCGACGAAGGAAATCATATTTTTTTTAACCCATGAAGGTGCCATATTCCTTTGAATAGTTTGATACTTGCCGATGAAGCTGACAGACGCAGCGCGAAATGTTGTGCCGTCACTGGACTGCACAACAAAATGCGCTGCGCGTGCATGCGGTCACTTGCAAAGTAATTTTTAATTTCTTGCAGTGCGGCAGGAGGCTGGAAATATTTTCCCTCAAATTTATACCTTATTCCGCCACTCTCTTCAAGTTCCACCCCTTCCTAAATTCTTAAAACTTTCACTTTGTGATAAAAATGTGGCCAGTGCTCCACTAACCTTGAGAAAATTGATGGGAGATAATAAAGACTGATAGAACTGGTATCGTGAAAAGTTCATTTTTTAAATTTATAATCAAAGAATGCAAAAACTGATAGGGCTGGGGATTTAGAGAGGGTTGTGCGACAGGGCGGAAATTCGGGCAAATATACAGCCGATTCTCCGCTGAAACTGACAAAAATTCCAAGTAAGAAATTGGTGAAAATTATTATTATTGTTTGTTATTTTCCATATGAAACAGACTGGCAGTATTTTTATCTAAATTTCCACCCAATGCCGCAGTTTTGCCACAATTTCCATCCTTTCGAGATTCTGCATTCTTTTATCATAGATTTAAAAAGAATGAATTCTCCCTGATACCGATTTCTATGAATATTAATTATTTCTCAACTATTTAAAGAGTTACGAACGGCTGGCGATATTCTTCTTTTCATCTACATCTTGTCTCGTGAAACAGAGTGTAGAGTTCAAGAAGAATACCATCAACCCTCTGCTGCACTTCCAAAGGATATATAAAATTCATGAGAACTAACCGGTGGCGAATAACAAATTTTTTCAAAGAATTCTCATTTGTAGAAGCGAAATTCTGGGTGGTGGAAAATTTGGAGAAATCCGCGGGATAGGCTGCGGATTTTGCAAAAAATAATACCAACCCTCCACCACACTTAAAAAAAAACGGGCCGAGAGAAATAACAATCGCGAAATGTTACCGAATGAAGAATCATGTTTTCTCCAAAAAATTCGGATTATTTATCCCAAAATCGTATGGGGTTGCCCATTCGGGAGAGATCGCAGAACAAGATGTAGATATGGGGATAAATGTTGTCAGCACCCCGCTGCACTCAAAAAATAATCAAAAATTATTGAAACTATCAGGTGAAAAATTAAAATTCGTCAAGAAAATTCCAAAGATTAAACGTGAAATCCTGTGTGTGCGTGTGGAGAGGGGGGAGGGCATTAGATCTCGGGTTAAAGCATGGAGCAGGATGTAGATTTCAAAGAAAGTACACAGCTCTTCGCCACATTTCAAAAAATAAAAAAAAAAGTAAATAACAATAGATGAAAATTACCGGGTAAAAAATAGTAATTTACCCTCATGTAATATTTGCATTGTTAGGAACTGATATGCATTCAAGGCCGACTGGCAATGACTCAGAATCACATGATAACGAATCAAATACAACTCATTATAGGTGGGATGGAAGTGATGATGACATGGATCATGAAGAAATATATTACCATGTTCTTGAACACATTAATCTTGCTGATAAATTTATTAGGAGTAATGGAGAAGAATATGACGATAGAAGCGAAAATTCCGATGATCATGGGACCAGAATAGGAACTGATGCTGACTTCAGAGGCCCGGATGGTGATGTGAATGGAGATGGTGGTAGTAGCAGTGATGATAGTGATGATGAAACCAGATCTGAATTGTCGGAAATTGATTCATGCTCAGCTTCAGATTGTTCCGATGCAAGTGATAGTGAATATTACAGTGTAGATGAAGAAGATGATGATGACTTTGATGTGGCCAACGCTCCACTGTATCCGGGTGCTAGGATAACCATTGGCGAAAGTCTGACATGTATCTTGAAGTTTTATTTACGACATAATGTATCAGATTCATGTTTGTCTGATTTATTATCCCTCAGTGAGATTCACTGCCCAGAGGGCAACAAATGTGCTGAAACTCTATACTTTTTTCGGAAATGATTGGGCAAATTGGTTGGGGAAATCTCCCTAGAGAGAAATTATTACTGTTCAGAATGTTTCACAGTTCTGAGAAGTGCGGGTGATCAGTGTGAAGAATGCCCTGATTCAAAAGAGACCTCTTACTTCATTTCAATTCCACTTGAATCACAGCTAGATGCACTGTTCAACCGTCCTGGATTTTATAACAGTTTGCATTATCGTTTCGAGAGACAAAAAGAAAATAATGATAATTTTGAAGATATTTATGATGGAGTTGTATATCGAAATTTTTGTAACGACGAATCACCTGTAGACTTGAGATGTCAGACTAATCTCTCTTTCATGTGGAATTCAGACGGTGTACCTCTCTATAAATCATCGAAATTCAGTATATAGCCACAATATTGTATGATTAATGAATTATCACCTGTTCAGAGGAAAAAATCAAGTAATATGCTGTTAGTTGGACTATGGGCTGGGGAAAAGAAACCTCAAGCGAATATTTTTTTGAGTCCACTTGCACGCAATTTACAAAAATTTGAGGAGAAGGGCATGCCTCTCTACATCGACGATTTAGGGAGACAAGCTGATGTGAAAGTGGTCGTTCTATGCTCTACATATGATTTACCTGCAAAAGCTTTGTTTTTAAACATGAAACAATACAATTCGAAATATGGTTGCCACAAATGCAAAATTGAAACAATACCAGTCAGCCAAAACGTACTTTTCAAACAACTGAAGATCTCGAACTACGAACGACGGAAGAAACAGAGAATTTTGCATTACAGGCAATTGAAAACGAACGTTCAGTTTTCGGCGTAAAAGGACCCACGGTGATGTCAGAAATTCTTCCTGACTTCATTCAAAACACTGTTGTAGACAGTATGCACTTATTAATTGGAATCAGTAAATTACAATTCCGTATATGGATTCAGCCCGAATATAGAGATCATCCTGCGTCGATTTCCAGATATTCTAAAACTATTAGTGATCGTATTTCGACTATAACACCTCCATCATTCGTTGAGCGACTGCCTCAAAGGATTAATGATTTTGCATACAGGAAAACATCGGAACTTATGAATTGGCTATTCATTTATTCAGTTGTAGTTCTTAACGGGATTATGAATGAGGAATATCTGGCTCACCACCAATTGCTCATTTCCGGGCTTCATATATTATATCAAAGAAGTCTTTCGGAAGAAAACATCGAGACTGCATTGCGTTTCCTGTACAATTATGTTGTCATCTTCAAACGATTATGTGACGAAGAATTTATGATATGTAACTTGCATTTGCTTCTCCATTTACCTTCAATCGTAAGAGCTTACAGTCCATTATGGGTATCAACATGTTTTCCTTTCGAAAATGCAAACGGTATTTTTAAATCATTAGTACATGCCATGCGAGATGCTCAAATTAGCATCTGTAGAGGTGTATCACTTTATTTGACACTAGAAGGATTGAGCAGAAAACATTTAGAAGGAGACAGCGAAATCGAAATGTATTATAAAAGACTTGATAGAAAGGGAACTTATCCCCGGAAGTTGCGATATGTAAGTCGTGGTGTTGCCATTGCTGGGCAAGCTGAGAGGTTGGCAACTATTCCTCAGAACTATCAAGAGGCGTTATTCCGGTTTGGACTCAATCATACATCAATATAGTCTTTCAAGCCTCTTGTGAAGAATGGAGAATTCTATTCATCCACATCTTACATGAGAAAAAAAAAGATAAATTCGAGCTGTGTAGCATATATAGCTGATAATGAACGCTCAATCGGGATTATTGCATCCTTCCTTCGTGTTTCTGATTGTACATGCAAAAAAGGAATTTGCAATGATTGTATCAATAGAGGCCGACAAATTATTCAGAATGAAAAAGAACGCGCCATGTGCACGTTTAAAACGTTCTGTATGGTTAGTTAGTATTACTCAAAATATTGGGGGAGCAAAAAGAAGACAAAATCCAAAACAAAGAGATTACGACGCAAAAATAATTGCAATAAGGGAACCAAGTGCTAGTCTCTTTGTAATTACTGCAATAGGGGAGGGGAGATATGTTCTTCTAAGAAAAGCAGATCCAAAATTCGACTATTGAAAAAAATGCACATGGCGCGCCCGTTTTTTTCAACATTTAGTATAGTTTTCCCGGAATGACTGAGTTTTTTTTTGAAAAAAACGGGCGCAGCATGTGCATTTTTTTCAATAGTCGAATTTTGGATCTGCTTTTCTTCGAAGAACATATCTCCCCTCCCCTATTGCAGTAATTACAAAGAGACTAGTACTTGGTTCCCTTATTGCAATTATTTTTGCGTCGTAATCTCTTTGTTTTGGATTTTGTCTTCTTTTTGCTCCTCCAATATTTTGAGTAATACTAACTAACCATACAGAACGTTTCAAACCTGCACATGGCGCGTTCTTTTTTATTTTTAATAATTTGTCGGCCCATATCGCGTTTTTTTAGCGTAGTTGTCAATTTCTTCATAGCTAAATTATCATGTTAATTTTTAAGTAATGATATTTCCGGTATCAAGAGAGATAGAAAGTTTTTTGTCATTACTTTTATAATAGATCTAATTTTCCTCAATAAAAAAGATGTTCATGAAAATTTCTCTATCTCGTTTCGATTCCGAGTTATTAGAAAAAAAAACTGAATTCAAAAGGATTGAACCGATTAATGTTACGAATTTGCCGCTTTTTCCCTTTAAACAATGATGCTAACATCGGCTCATCATTTCTTCGAGTCGAGTCTGTCGCGTGAATATCATGAGTCATTGCTGCCAACGCTGCAATGAAATGTCTCACGGACTTCTCATTTTACACAAAAACGTCGGAAAGGGGCGTGGCTTCCATTAAAATTATTAATTTCTCAACATCTGCATTGTTTTTCAATAAATTAAATATTGATTTTTCTATATAATGTCGAGACGGACATGTGATATTTTTTTGGATGAGAAATAATGCTTAATTAAAAAAAAAAAAAGAAACCGTCTAATCCTATTTGTAAATTATGCGCGTGCACGTTTTTAAACGTTCACATGGCGCAAAACGCTACCGCGTTTTTTGATTACTCTCACTTAGTTTTATATTATTTCCATTTAATAGAAGAAAGAGATACTTTTCTCTCCCGCTGCACTCAGCTGGAAACGTATTTCTTTGCTCAAACGGTCTAAAAAATAGTATACTGCTCTCGGGTGCAAAGAAGTCGCCTTCGACAACAATTTTGCTCCCTCGCTTCACTCAGTAAATTTTTTGTCAAAGTTGACTACTTTGCTCCCTAGGTGAGTAATATACTATTAAATACCTTATAGTATTTTTAAAACACTTCATCTCTTTATTTTGGGTGGCTAATAGTATCTTTATAAATTAAATCAATTAAGTACTTGAAGATTATAGTTTTCCATGATAATTGCACTTTCTTAGCTTTATCAGTTTTTAAGACGAATCGCTTAACTATTTTATGGGATAGTAACATTTGATAGAAAAAATGATTCTTTGAACTCTCATTTAGCTTACAATATTTTGTACTATTTTGGAAACACTCCATCTTTTTGATCTACGTGATTAATAGTATCTTCGAAAATTAAACCAACTCAGTACTTATAAATTACGGTTTTCACTCAAATTACCAATTATCTCAATTAGTATGAAGATTTACGAATAATATTACTAAACTAATTGAAGTTTATAATCACGTGGCAATTATTGTTATTATTATATGAATCGTCTTTAACACAAATAAACTTTGAACGTCAACTATACGTAAATTTTCTGTACTTAACATAAAATAATAAATATGAACAAGTGTTTATGCTTGTACCAATGAATATCTGTGATAGTTCGTGGGAAAGAATTATATCACTATATCCAATCGTTTCACAAAACAGCCATTTAAAACACGGGGGCTTTCCCGACGAGCCCTTTCAAAGACGTTGAACAAAAATGTAGTAAAGAAAAACTATCTAGAAAATATAGCATATCATATCTACCACGAGTAATATACATTATCCTCATTATCAGAATGAAATGAGGATAGAGATCGTGGACTAGCATGATCATCACCGAATGTTTTTGTGTTTCGGTGGCGTAAATAAATAATTCGCAGCTCTTCACTCTGAATCGGTTTTTTCAGCAATTGATTCTTGAGCTCAATTTCCTCCTTGTACAGGGGCAATAAATCTGTGAAGATAAAGAAGATAGAGCCATTTTCCCTTGAAAAGAAACAGAAGAAAGAAGATAAAGGAGAAAATATAGATTATATATTTATGAACTAAAATATTAGTACTAATGAACTTTCTTCAATAATTCACTGGGAGTCTTTTCAAAAACTGGTCCTGCTCCGTCATTCAATTCATTTTCCGCCTCATCTTCTAACTTCTCACCAACAGCTTCTCTCTGGACATTTTCCTCCGAATCAGTATGAGGTCTGAACGGTAATGTAGTTGTATTTTTCAGTGGAGCACTTCTAGTTTCAGAACTATTGAGTACCAATTTGACGTTATCCGCCAAGGGTGAACTCAATGGGCTTTTTGAGTCTTGCGGCTTATAGGTTTGCCAGGTCCTTATGGCACCAGCTTCTGTCGAATGCTGTGTAGAAAATTTAACATAACGTAAAATTCGTTTATTGCGAAGTCTCGTAAAAAAATATACTGTATTGAGAATATAGATAATTATATGATATAGACTTATCTATATTCTATAACATACCTGCCATACTTGTGCTGATGTTGAATGATCACCACTGTCCTCTAGGAGGTTCTCTGCATTGTGTGTGAGCGCTGCAAAGAACCATGAAGAGATAAATAAAAACTTGAGATAGTTTTTAGATATAGAGAGTTCTAATAGTAATTTTTTTGTTACGGTCGCAATCGAAGGGATTATTTAATCCTTCAGCTGATACAGTGATGATCCTTATCACTGCAGCGTATAGTCCATTCGGTCTCACCTTTGGCGGTCCTCCACCTGAAAATATATTAATAAAACCTTGGTGAAGAATGAAATTGCAGTCTCATTATCCAGAACAATAATTCTATTACCTGTGGCATATGTTTCCTTCCTGAGTTTAGCGTGGTACTCTCTGGCTAGCTGTTTTAATTTTTTCCAGCAGTTCAATAGCTGCTCATCCGATTTAAAGTAATTTCGGTTTTTGTTGAATTCTATGGATAACTTTATCCATGCTTGTTTCTTATCTTTATTCATCTTAGAATCTGTTTTTTTACATTCGATGACTTCCGAATGTTTCTCCACAAGCTCTACAACCTTGTATTCTTCCTCTTTAGAGAAGTTTTGTCCACGCGACATTTTCACAATCAATCTTCTTATTTTTTTTTTTAATTTCATAATCACTCTTTCTGGTAAGTTCGCAGACACTATCTAAACATAAATGATAAAATATGATAATTTTTTTGACAGTCTCTCTCAAAGGAAAAGGTTATGTTTTTCCAGTATTTACCATGAGATAAAATTATATTGGGACTGAATTCTCAGGATGTAACGGAGAGGAACAATTTTGAGCCAATTAAAAGAAAAAAGAAAATTTTGGGCTGTCTGAAGGGGGGAAATTCAATCAATTATTGCAATATTTGAAAAAAAAAACAATAACTATTTGCATACCTTTCCGAAAATGACCAGGATAAATGATCTTCCTGCGTTCTTGACGGCAAGACGACGCGCGCTGTTAATTTCTAGGGCCAAATTGGTCCGAGTATTAAGTTGACTCTCGGATTACGCTAATCCGTGAATCAAAAACCCAGCCTAAAGAAAAAAAATTCCTCAGTAAAGTAGATTCTTCTTAATATGGTCAGTCGAATTTATTTGATAATAACTGAACAATTAACTTTCAAACAATAAGAACTATATAACAATCATTTCCAAACAAATCACAAACGATTGTATGATTGCCAATGGAAGCTGGCTAACTTTCGTTGTTAATCTAACTCCGGCCAAGTACGTGTTTGCTACCCCGAACGTTGAGCGTATGTATTCACCAGTGACTTTCCCCCTTACTATCCGTAATACTACAGTGTGATCTTTCCATAGTCAAGTATTTATCATCTATAGAAATTATTATTATTGTTATAGATGTGAGTAATATTTTTATTCTCATGTTCATTATTTTTTTCACTCCTGCCTGGACAGTTTTGTTATTTTACACAATTTATGAAACCAATTTCTTCTCATAATTTTTATTCTATTCCGAGTAGGAGAGAGCAATCGCTCTGGCCACTGTATCTCTCTGGAAAATGACTTCTCGAAGAAGCAGCTCCAAAACTCGACCATGATCAAAATATGTCATTGTCTTTTCCTACGAAAATGAAATATTTGTTTTTTTTTTATATGAATTAATTAATAATAAAATATTATTATTAATTAATATAGGATCACCAGGGAATGCCCTATATAATTAATTAATTCCCTAATGTTTATCATTATAATGATAAAGATTCCGATTTAAAAAAGAACTATGAAATTTGGAGAGAAAAACTAAAACTAAAGTTTCTGTAAAACACATGGTCAAGTACATGTTTGTAATCCTCGGAGTTCCGCTTTAAAAGAAAAATGAAATAATTTGGAATTGCCGAATTCACAAAGAGTTTGAACCATAATGAAAAAAAAGGATCAATGGACAATTATTTATAGGAAAAATTAAAAACTTGTCCTTTTTGGATCTGAAATCATTGATAAAAACCGATGAAGCCG